>QTSX02005137.1:0-165763 GCA_014839935.2 Entomophthora muscae
TACACCATCTAGAAAACACCATCTAGAAAGACGCCATCTAGAAAAAAATTTGCAATAGGGTCAGAATTTACATTGGCAAAATTTAAAAAAAATTTAACATTTTTTATTAAATAGTTATTTTTTACATATTGGTTTCTAATACGCCATCTAGAAAAACGGCATCTAGAAAACGCTATCACAAATTGAAATAAAAAGATTGTTATCCAAATAATATTTTTTGAATATAAAAACACTTAATAAATACCCTAAAATACGCCATCTAGAAAGACGGCATCTGGAATCAAATAATAAATTATACTTTTATGTGATAAATCCAAGCCTTTTCCTTACTAACTGGGGATAAAGTATGATATTAATTTATGACCACATACAATATATAAAATCAAATTAACTCACCTTTGATAGTACTATCTCCCTGTAACACAGTTATTAAAAACCACTTTTGATATACTGATTTTATTCCTTATCATAAAAGGATCTGTAATATTTGGTTTTCAGCATTAAAATGCTTCATTAATGATTTTATATATTCAAGGGTAGTGTCTCCATTAACTGGAACTGTAATAATCAGGTTAAGGACAGTGTAAATAAGACTAATTCATCACTTAAAGGTTGGTACAATCAATTTTCTTGCCTGGTTAAGATAAAGAAGCCCAGATTCATTGTGATTATCAAAAAGCTGAAGATCTGGTATATCCATGGGGACCAGCTTTACCCTCAGGCCATCAAAAGCAAAGCTGTTTTATCCAAGCATGCAGATCAGCAGGTCAAGTTTTCAAGTGTTACCAAGAAGTTTTTGACCTATTATACCAGAGAAGGCTGCCTTACCCATCTTAAAGGCATTGCAAAGACTTTTGGGAATGAAGCCTGACCAAGTTACTCTTCCATTAAATACTTTACTTCCAAACATTTAATTTTTACTTAATTTTTAGTGAATTGATACAAACATAGGAGCAAATTTCAATAGGGAAATATCACAGTTTTGGGGTGTGTTGACTTTGGATATTTGCATACTAAAGTTGGTACTAGATGATCCCACATTATTATTGCAGATTTAAAATCTTTGGAATATTTAGAGTCTAGCCATATGTTTTTTTACTATTCTGAATTTATTGGGTTTTTTATTAATCTTTAAGTTATTTGACACAGTTCTGCCAGAAATTTGCCATAGGGTTTCTAGATGGCGTTTTCTAAATGGCGTCTTTCTAGATGGCGTTTTAGGACACATTTTCTAGATGGCGTCTTTCTAGATGGTATTTTCTAGATAAAATTTTCTAGATTACATCTTTCTAGATAGTGTATCCCACTGCAGCTGCCTGTGCATGGTGGGCAAACAGGGCCATGCTGGAAGTTGCAGGAGAAAGAACACACTCCTGGGTGGGGCTTGCGGAGGGGCCTGCGGGTTGGGAGTGGCCATAGACAGAGGCTTCACTGTTAAGAGATCCAGTGTAGCCCTGCATGATTTTGTCAAGGCCAGGGAACAGCTTGTTGACTTGTTTTGTGTTGGAAGAAGACATAATAAAAATTTATTAAAATTTTAAACTCAAGAAGAGAAATTTATATTTTAGTCAATTTTATTGTTAAATATGTCAATTTTGTGAATATTACGCTCTAAATTTTAGCTGTCCTAAAATGGAATAGGGTGAATTTTGAGAATGCCTGTGCTTCCTAAAAGAATCAGCACAAATCCACTCTAGATCCTTTAACATCCTTTTTGAGACACCCATAAATTATATTTATTTCAAATTCATCACAATTTTGATTTGAAACTTGGTTCTTGGATTTGACAATCCCAAATTTCAGATTTGTTAATTTTCACATGATGTCTATGATTTGTTTGGAATACAGGAAATCACAAATTGTACATTAGAATCCCGCATTCCTGATTCATGTATCGCACATTTGTTTGCTGAGTTTTGTCTTTTGTTAGTTGAGTTATCTGCTCAAGAGATTCAAAATTTGCCAATTTAAATAAACCAAAAAAAGTCAAATTAAATGGTGGATTCTATTAAATATTTTATTTTTCACTCAGCTGAGTTGCCCGCAAAAGTGATTCAAAATTTGGACCAAGGATTTGACAATCCCGCATTTTTACGTTCAGGTTCTGAATTTACAATACAGTTTCACTGAACCATGGTTTGCAGTTCTTGCTTGCTTGTATATTGGTGTTAATCCATGGAGAACTAATTTATAACTTATATTTTTTTAGTTTCTTTTAGTCCCTAATACATCCATGGATTTCCTCCTAGTTCCACTGTCTAATCTTGAATAAATAGAAACTTGTTTCAACTGATTCTTTTAGTATGCTTTATGAAAATATTAAGCAATTCCTTTCATTTTCTATCTAACATAGAATTTACTTTTATTTTATATTAATAAAACCCCAAAAAAATCTGATAATTTTTTAAATCAATAAGTATGTTTTAACAATGAACTTCATCAGTGAAGCAAGCCATGTTCTCATCAAAATTTCTTATGCTCAACCTATTTAGTGCAACTGAACCAATGAGGATTCAGTATTTGAATTTGCAAAAGCCAACAGTCCAATAGAAAGGACAGGAATAATAAGAATAAGGTAGTGTTTATTACAGTAGTTTTAAAAGCTATGGCAACAAGCAAAAACAATTCAGATTTAAACAAAATGAACTCAGATTTAAATGAAATTAATTTTAAACAAATTTAATTTGATTTAAAATTGATTTGGATTCATTTCAATTTTGTTTAAAGCTGAGTTCATTTTGTTTAAATCTGAATTGTTTTCACTTGTTGCCATAGCTTTTAAAACTACTATATAGAATACTGCAATTAATATACTATGTGGGGAAAGCCACCAGGCTACAAGGGGGTGGCATGTTCCATGTAAGGATTGGAGCTGAGGAATAACTTGTGCGGATTCACATGTTGAATTGGTAGCGCTCCTAATTAGGAGAAAGTGCCCACAGTTTGGCATTATCATCAGATTGGTTCATGTTGTTAGACAGGTCAAGGGGCGGCTCATTGAGCGCCCCCTGTGTATCATGAGATATATTGGCAGGCAAGTCTAGAAACTTGGATGCAACATATTGAAACCTTTTTCCAACATCTTCACAGTTTTGCTGTAATCCAGATATGCTCTCAATGTTTTATGGTCAAAATTTTAGTGCTTTCCCTTTATTTTTAAACATTTATCTTTTTCTGAAATTGTTCTGTATACATGGAAAACCCTATGGGAAACTTTCACCCTAATTTTCTTCAATATTTCTCCTGTATTTCACTCTCATATAAAAGTGCTGTGAAATGTTTCACCAGGAAATTTTCTTTTTCTATCATATCAAATTTGTAAGGTCTTAGGTTATGGGATAGAATTTTGTAAGCTAAAGCCTTTAATCCCAATATATTTATATTTGTTAATTATAAGAAAGTAGACAAGGTCTGTAGTAACAACTGAATTAAAACTCCTAGCAACTTATAGGAATTAATGTATGGAATAATCAATTGATCAATCCTAAGAAAATAAAATAGAGTCCAGTCTTAATTACAAAAGACTGGGTTAAAGATTCTCTATCTACCACAGGGTATTGGTCACCATAGATTGGTGGATTAATTCATCTACTATTAAGGTTTGGGTGGCACTAAAAAAGTTTTCTAACTGATGGTAAAGGTAATCAAAAAGAATTATAAACTGAAAGCTAGAATATTAAAGACAAGATTCAAGGTGAAAATATTTTAAGAAAAAAGAAAACACAAGCCACAAAACCTTACAAGTCTCTTTTTGAGGTGCAAGTCAAAAAATCTCAACTTAGAGTTGGGAATGCAAAACCCAAGTCTTTTTATTAGCTTGGTCAAGTGAGGTGCAAACAGAGAGGTAAAGAATTAACCAAGACTGGTTATAAAGAATGAATTGATGTGCTCATAATCAACTATTATTTTTTAAATTTTTAAGTTAATTATTGGTGAAACAGCAAAAAGAAAGAGAAAAGTCAGCAACATAACTGTTGAAAGTAAGAGCAAGCAAAAAACAGACAGGAAAACCAAATCTGGAGTGGATTGTGTAAATCACAAGGTAAGCAAAATTAATAGATTTAGACTTTAAAATACTAACTTAAACTTTAGGTTCAAAGTTTAAAATCTATTTCTTAACACTGGTAAGTTCAAAAAAACTTCTAAATTAAATTTAGAATAAGTAGCAATAAACTAAAGGGTTGAAGGATAAAATCAAAGGTAGCAAAATATTGTTCTAAAAAAGACTGCAGGAACCAGAAGAAAAAGTGTATGGTGACAGATAGCAGAGAAGGATAATCCTGACAAAACTATCCAGGAGAAATGCTTCAATAAGCTTTCAAAATTTCCCTGAACTACTGTAAACTATACAGTAAGGACCTATACATGATGAACATTCAAAGTATCTAGAAAGGTGATGCTCATACAGATACGTCTTTCAGAGGCCAATAATATGTGATATTTTTTGCCTCTTCATTACTGTAAATTCAGGCCCTAGAGGTAAAAATGTGGGATTGTCAAATTCTTTTGTGTGAACTCACCAACTTAATAGAGTAATTCTATCCTAGAACAACTTAATTTTTTATATAAAAGGATGAAAAATATCCCATTAAGTTTGTGAGTTCACACAAAAAGAATATGATAATTCTGCATTTTTACCTTTAGGTTCTGAATCTACAGTACCATCCATTTGGTTATCCTGGACTTTTGAGTTAAATAAATTAAATTTACTTCCTAAACACCTCAAATCATTGGTTTTAGCAAATTTTTTTCTAATTAGCAACTCTAATAGTGATTTTAAGCATCCCATGATTGCAAAGTAAAGTAAGTGTCCTACTTAAAGCTTCCTAAAAATCATGGACAAAGAAAGTCCAACAATTATGATTTTGCCCCCTACTGTATTATGACCCCAGTTGGTCTTTGGATTTCAACATCACATAGCATATTCAACACAGGGCATAGATTTAACCTTGCATATCAATAGTATTTAACCATCCTATCAGTACTTTAAAGACAAAAAGAGCACAAAAACCATCATGCTTGAAAAAAATACCTGAAATTATAGCTGGGCAATAAAAAATTCTAATTGCTGCAACCAAGTTTCCTTCCTTGTCCGCTAATGTATCTTACAACACACAGGGGGCGCTCAATGAGTCACCCCAGGACATATATAGCAGTATGGATCAATATGATGTCAATGTCAAATTGTGGGCCCTATCTCCTAATTAGGAGTGTTGTCAATTTGACTTGTTGATCCCTGCACAGGTTGTTCCACGGTCCCAATCCTTATATGGAACACATAACTATGTCACCCCATGGCAACCTGTGGCTCCCAAGTATAGTATATCAACTATACTATTCTTATAATAGAATTGTTTTATTTATATTCTTGTCCTTTACATTTAGAATATTGTCTTTTCCAATATAAATACTGAACCAGTATTAGTTCAATTGGTTCATGAGCTCAACAAAATAGCTATACTGCCCTAAGGGCAATATTAAGTTTTGGGTGCAGAAAGAGTACAACTAAATCTTGTTATAAAAATGTTTATCAAAGAAGTATCACTGTTGACAAACCCCACTTTTAAATCAATATTTGGATGTATAAAGGGTATGTTAATATAGGCAACTCCAACTACCAAATAGCAAATTTGGAATCAGATATTTAGATAACATACAATAAAATGCATCTTTCAGTCACCTGTACCCACCATGCTAACAAGATAATACTTATAATAGAGCTTTCTAATATGCCAATAAACCTATCATTAAAAGGCTTTAACTGTGATTTAATTAATGGGTTTAAATATTATAGAATAAAAGAAACTCTGTGATTTGATAATCTAGTGAGAATTGATAGTATCAAAGGCTTAATTTCAGCGGTTTAATTGGTGCTCTAACCCAAAAATACAATCACAAACATCTCCACTTTAGTGCACTGGAATCTTCATATTATAAAAAATTAAAAGACTATTTTAAAAAAGCACAGAATATGTGCAATAAGTGCTATAATAACAGTCACACTGGGACCACAGTACCCTCAGATACAACCAGCATATATATAAAAATTTCCCCATAAATGTGGCCTGCTGCTGGGGATATTAATTACTCCCAATTGAGACCAGTAAGTCATCATCAAAACATATGACCCAATTAACCTACAATAAGAAAAAAAGTACCCCAGAAAATTTTGATGAACCAACCCACCATTTTATAATAAGAAGAATGCAAGTTTCTAAACCAGCCATGATACTTTTGATAAATTTGATTTTGTTTTCCTGGATGATACATATGTTTCAAATATTGAATATAAGAGTGATGTGCCTATTGAGTGCAACTTTTACCATCAAAGCACCATAAATGACAAAAAATCTAATACCATAAATTATTCCCAGTACAACAGTATTAAAGTTACATGTAAAATCCCAATAATTTTTAAATAATCAAAAAATCTCTTTGAGCTACTTAAATAAATCCAAAACAACTCAAATAATATATCCAGGTTATAGAATAGATCTCAATAGAGCAACTTTTTAGAGGGGAATTATTTTAAAAAAGCTATATTCAATCCCACTAATCAATTTTCACCTATATTAATGGCTACAAAATAGCTTCAAAAAATCTAAAATAAGACTGTGTCAACTAAACGAGTGAAAACATCAAGTAATTTTTCATCACCAAAATTCAGTGAAACCTTATACACCTTGCTATCCTGTATAAAGACCAAGAGATATTTAGGAGTCTTAAAGAAGCAACTATTTTTCAGACCTTAAAAGACCTTTCAACTATCATCTCTAAGTTATTTAATACAAAAAATAAAGTCCCATCAAAGGAGCAAAAAATAGGTTAGTATATGCAAGATTAGGCACATAAGAGGATTTTGGATCTTTAGCACATATCCTGTTTTCCTATGAATCCCTGTTTAATAGAAAATGACTCTATATAATGTGGTACCTGGCTCAGCAGACTGCTCAACTCCTGGGTTGAGTGCCTATCTGTGATACATATAGTTGAACCTGACCCTCTATTGACAACATCAACCCTTTATGATAACCCTCTTTACGACATGTTTTTATCCTGCTATAAAAGGTACATGCTCATTTTCCCATTTATTATGTTTTTTATTATTTTGAACTTTTTTTCACTAATAAGGAGTTTCTAGGAAACTCAAATAAATAAAATTTTGCATGATAAACTTATCATCAACCTTTTCAATTTCAATCAATAGGGCTTTCAATGAGCTTATTATTTAGTTTATTGTTGTGCATAAGGAAAAATTTATTTTGCACATCCAGAATCATGTGGAATTTCTACTTTCTGACCTTAGAACCATTTACAAGAGCCAATTAAAAGCAAAAGATACAGGTGTGATTTACTACCAAAAGATTTAATATTTATTAGCCACACAATCTATGTCACAGGTATGAACCCTGACCCAGTCAAAATCAAGATCATAACAGCTATGCCCAACAGATTTCATTAAGGTGCACACCTTTTTTGGCATGATTGTGCATTGTAAAAATTCATTCCAAACTATGGAAACTATAAAAACCCTTACCAAATTACTAGACACCAAAAAGAAGTTTCTTGAATATCCATCATATATCAAGCCTCTGATAAACTCAAACAAAGTATTACCACAGCTTCAATATACAGTTCCTCAACTTTGAACGTCAGTAAAAGCTTAAAACTAATACCTCAGATTGTGGCATATAAGTCTATGATGAGAACATTTGAAGCTTTTTTTATAGATTTGGGAAGATATTGGATATATAAGGATTAGTTTCTAATCAATATAAACTTGTTTTGACTAATATAATGGCTTATTTTTTTCACAACTAATATTATTAGTGTTTGTTTTTTTATACATTTTGACTACTTATAGTAAGGAAACATATTAGTAACATTCAAGAGGAGAGATTCATCCTGGGATAAATATGATATGTGTTGTCAAAATCTTATTAATAACTGAGCAAAAATAAATAAAGTACATAACCAAAATAGCTGGGGCTTCTCCTAACACACTTTTTAAATTTAAGGAGTATATTTATTGCTACTGTTTAAACATGGGATGCCTAAAAAATCATTAGGGTTTCTATTTTGAGAATAAATGCTAAACCTAATAACTGGGGTGAATGGAAAGTAAATTTGGTTAATTTTTTGTTTAAAAGGCCAGGATAGTCACTTGTTTAAAAATAAGAAGTGTGTGAATACCATGTGGTATTTTCTTCTTTTAGAATAGTTAGGGAAACAACTATTTTTTAAGTACTTTAATAGACGTTATGTGACAGGTCCTTACTTTAAAGCTTAAAGTGTCTTATGGAGCTGTTGAAATCTATATTAATATAATTTCTCTAAAAATGTTTTCTAAAAGAGAAAAAAAGGGAAAATTCCTGGGTAAGCGTTTCCCAGAAGCTTTACTATCATGTAAAAAAGCTGAAAGAGTTTAGGAAAATGCTTTCTGAGAAAATTTTCTATAAGAGTAAAGTTATTGGTGAGTACGCTAAAATATTGAAAGATCAGGAAATATTAAAAATTTACATGAAAAATATTGGTGCTTGCTAATAAAAAATTGAATTAATATTCAAGACAAAAAACTTCTTTGTTGTAACTGTGCTGTTTTGTTAGAGTTACAAGGGGAAAATCATTTAAGACTAGATAATTTTTTATTGAGATATTGGAATTATATAGTGTGAGTACATCATATATATTAGGAACATAATTGTGATGATAAATCAGTTGAATGGCTAGGGGGTGGCTTGATCTTGATATTGAGTCAGGCTAAATCAAAATATCCATCTTTTGGGATCATCATTTGCTCATGTTACTGTTTCTAATAGATCAATTTGACTTCCTCAATTGGCCCCATGTTGCTGGGAAGTAGGATTTTAGGTCACAGACCCACTTGGTTGGAACCTTTCTTGAGGGTTCACCCTGTTTTTCTAACAGTTGTTCTGTTGGTTATGTCATATTTAATGTACTTGAGGTATAAATTTAAAGCTTTTGTTACTAAATCTGTACATTTTAAAAAAGCTCAAAGCTTAATGAATGGTACTGTAAGTGTTATTTGGTTTGTAAGTCTTTTGGTAAGTCAAGACTAAAAGCAATTCTAAGATAGAAATGAAACTGTTAGAATATATTAGACTTTGAAGAGCAACATGGTAAAGAGAAACCCCTTGTAACAAGGGCTACATTAAAAAAATTAGTGGAACTTAGTGAGCATCTACAGCATCATGTCATTCTGATATGGGATATCAACATAAAGATATTAGAAATCATCATTAATCAACATTGATATAATAGATGTCATTCTATAAATGCAGCAAATACAATGAAATCCTTTTTGTTAGAAGTAAACACAGAAGTAGTACAACTGGTGAAACTTTAGAAGGTTTCTACATGGATCTTTACTATGTTTTTAACTAAAAACATTTTAAAAACTCATATTTAGTTTTTAAAAGATAGTTAAATTTAAAAGCCCTCATTATCCCAGTGTTTGACAGGAGAAAAAGTATAGGTAAAGGTACAGAAAGTTTTATTGTAGCCAAGCTCAAGACAGGGGATTGTTGATACTGAAAAAAGTTGAAAGCTTTTACAATAGAATAAAAGTTTACATGAAGGAATTTTGGGATTGTTCAAGATCTTTATACCACTAAGTAAATAAAGCTTGAGGAAGAGGTGATGGCTTATGGTACTGGTTTCATAATGTTGTTAGGAAGATTGATTTAGAGCTGAAATGCTTGCTAGATTGTCATAGTGCCCTAACACTAGAGCTGGTGCACTTTAACAAACTGACCTAAATGCACTGGTTCCTGGATTTCACCCAGAATATGCTTCTGTAGATTAAGAAGAGTAGATGAACTTAAGTCACATTAGAGCATTTTGGAAAATTTTAATATTAGACAGGCTGTTTTTTTTCTATTGAGATACTACAAGCTCTTAATAAGCAGAGCCCCCTAAAACCTGATATAAATAGAAAACAGATGTGCTGCAACCAAGTTTCTCTCCTTGGCTGCTAATGGATCTTACAATACACAGGGGGTGCTCAAGCAGCCGCCCCTTGAAGTATCTAACAGCATGGTTCAATATGATGGCAATATTGAACTGCAGGCACTTCCTCCTAATTAGGAGCGCTGCCAATTTGACCCACTGATCCCCGCACAGGTTATTCCTCAGATTCAAACCTTACATGGAACATGCCACTATGCCACCCCCTTGTGGCTTTTCTCATATAGTATATTATTCATGATATTCTACAATAAACAAGATCTTATTCTATTCATTTCTGTCCTTTCTATTGGACTTTTCTCTTCTCCAATCAAATACTGAACTCTAATTGGTTCAGTTGTAAAAGTGGTAGGTTCACAACCTACCTAAAAGAAAAACTCCTTCAAGAAAGGACAGAGTAGGCTGTATGGCTACTCCCCATCAAGAAACTTTTCTTCCAATCCTATGGGGACATCACTGAGAGGTATTTTATCTACCAAGACAAGTTGATGCTCACAAGAGTGTATAATTTTATCTGCCTTGGGCAGTGCAACGCAAGTGCCATCCTGCCCCAATCAGACCTTTCTCAATGCATGTTAAATCTCCAACTTGAGTAATTTGCAGGTGATGTCAAAGGAGCTGACATTGTTAGTTGGATCCACTCTACCAAGACTTGCCTTCATATCTGTCAGGTGCCTGAGCCCATGTGAGTTGCTACCGCTTTAGGGCCTGCTGCAGTGTGGTTCACCAAATGGGCCAGCCAAGAGATAGATGTTACTTGGGCGTTGTTCAGAGACGCCACAAAATCCAGCTACAGTGAAACACTTTCACCTATTGTGGTGGGAACTCACCTCCTGTTCATTAAACAGAAAGAATATGTACCTGAATATCTTGCAGCTCAACAGCAAGCCCTTGCTGCTGCCCCAGAAACTGTCACCAATTGGAATGCCATGCTCCTTACGCTACTAGCTAATGGGCTCAACCCCCAATTCTGCAAGTGGGTTCCTATAGGGTGCTGTACCTCCAGCAACAACTGCTACAATACAATTGTGAAGGCCAATAATCAGGCTTCCATGGGCTTCTGTAGGTCCAATGAAGCGCCACCCCAGTCTTGCCCTGCACCTGGCAGTGCCCTCAATCTGGTGGGCTGCAGCCAGCCCGCCAACAAGAGAATGGGTTAAGTGTCCTTGCAAGGAGAACTATAATTAGCGCAAATTAAGGGACCTGGGAAAATTTTTGGGGTTGTAGAAACAAGAGGTTCTACAACCCACTTGACCCTTGCTCTCAATCTCTCCTTGCAAAGAATCCCTGTGATTACAATGTGTATGATGTTGAATATCTTGATGTATTCCAAGTTCATAGCAACAACCCCTTTTTCCAATCAAGCCATTCTTCAAATAAAGAAACCTTCTTGGCCTATTTTTCTGTTTCCTTGGGAACACCCACAAATTTTTGGTAGACACTGGGGCTGATCACACTATTGTTGACCAGGCGTTCACAGATTCTCAGCATCTGGACCAGGTGCACAGCTGATTCAAGGCAGTTTGAGTAGCTGACTCCCACAGAACGGTAATTACCTATGAGACAGTACCCTTTTCTGTGGAAATGGGGAGCATCTATATGAAACTCTCCTGGTCAATCATGGTATGACTCAGCCACAACAACATTTCTGGTCTTGACTAGCTGAAGAACAATTGTCCCTATAACAACAGG
This sequence comes from Entomophthora muscae, assembly GCA_014839935.2. Taxonomy (NCBI): domain Eukaryota; kingdom Fungi; phylum Entomophthoromycota; class Entomophthoromycetes; order Entomophthorales; family Entomophthoraceae; genus Entomophthora; species Entomophthora muscae. The sequence goes on from QTSX02005137.1 coordinate 11,680, forward strand.
GATGCATCTGTAATAATCCTTAACAGAAATGAGTGGTTTTCCAGATCTATCTCATTGAAATGAGCAAACTACTCCATATACTGTATTTGTCAGACTCATAGTAACAGGTATGTTTAACTTCAAGGGGGGAGCTTGACTTTAATCAATGCTCAAACAAAGTATTTGCTCTGAACCACCTGCACCCCCCTTGACAACCACACCTCTGCCAGCACTTGCAGTTCTCCTAAGGAGTAAAAGGACGTCTTTAGTGAAACACTATACCAGCTGCCTTCTCCAAGAGAAATACAGCATGCTGTCCAACAACAAGGGTCACTTCCCAAGGCACACCCACTCTATTGTCTGACGCCCAAGGAAGATGAGAATCTCTGTCAACACCTTTGTAAACACACTTGACAAGGGCTTCATCCCCTCACTCTCACTGTATGGGGCTGCTGTATTTTTTGTAGCCAAGAAGGACAGCTCCCTTTGCTTGGTGACCAACTACTGCGCTCTAAACAAGGTAACAGTCAAAAACAAATCCCCTTACCAGTAATTGAAGGATTGTTTGATACACTCATAGGTGCAAAGGTCTTCAGTAAGATTGATCTCACCATAGGGTACAACCAGGTACGCATTGCATCAGGGGATGAGGCAAAAACCACCTTCTGTACACGTTACAGGTTGTTCAAGTGCAGGGTCATGAACTTTGGAATGACCAACACTCCTTTTATCTTTGCCATGTTGATAAACAAAGAATTTGAAGATTTAATTGGAAAATGTGTTGCTGTGTACCTTGATAACATTTTTGTCTTTATTCAAGATTAAACCACGCACCTCCAACACCTCTTGTCTGTCCTTGACACCCTTCAAAAAACAGTTGAATGCTAAGCCCTCCAAATGCAAATTCCTCAAATTGGAGACCTTGTTCCTTGGGCACACCATCTCTGCCCAAGGGATAAAGCCTGCGCCTGCCAAAATCAAGGTAATCACAAGCATGCCACCTCCCACCAATGTGGGCCAGGTGCACACATTCTTGGGTATGGTTGCCTATGTAAGAAAGTTCATCCTCAACAGTTGAGAACTAATTGCACCCCTCAATTAGCTCCTGAACACTAAACAGCGCTTCCATTAGACCCCTGTCAGAGATCCAGCCTTCAAGACGCTGAAGCAGAGACTTAAAACTTCCTCTGTACTCCAATTTCCAAATCAAAACCGCCAGTACAAACTTGAGATCGGTGCCTCTGACAGGGCCATAGGGGGCGTGCTAAGGGTAGAAACTGACAATGTCATCTTCCTCCCTGTGGCATACAAGTCCAGGAAACTTACCAACTCAGAACAACACTATCCCATTCATGATAAAGAATTGGCAGCAATTGTGCACTGCGTTGAGAAGTGGCGCTGTTACCTGGAAGGTTCTACCTTCCCACCCTGCGTTCTGATGGATCACAAGTTGCCCCAGTACTTCAACATGTAGTCCCACTTGACATGCTGCCAAGCAGGATGGGTTGAGTGTCTATCCCCTTACCAGTTGCATATCAAGTAAAAGCCTGTTAAGGAACTTGTCACAGCTGACTCCCTTTTGCAACTCTATGTAGCGTCCATCACTGGGGACAATGGTTTCAATCCAGATTAGCCCATGCTCTATCTCTTCCTTGAGGCAACTTGCTACAAGGGCCTTAACTTGATAACCATCTCCAAACTGAAGGACAACAAAAGTCAGTTCAAATTTGATGCTGGTAACGTCTGCTGTTGGGCAGAGACAGGTGAGAAGACGCCTTACATTCCCACCACGCAACAAGGTGACACAATATTGCACTATCATCAAACCCTGGGTCACATCAGAGGATGTAACCTCTTTGAGATCATGAAACAAAAGGTTTGGTGGCCAGGTATGCGTCAAGACATCTTGGATCTTCTCAAATCATGTGTGCTGTGCAAAAAGAATACATCCAAAACTGCACCTCCCAAGTCTGTCCTACCCATCAAGGCTATGGAACCTTTTGAGCAGTGGGCTCTCTTCATTGTGGGACCGCTCCCCAAAGACAGACTGGGGAAAAAGTACATCATAACAGCTATTGATTACTTCGCCTGTTGGCCAGTAGTATGGGCAACCACTAATCAGACTGCCACTACCATCACCTTCTTAATTGGCAAAGAAATTTTGGCCTGCTTTGGGCAACCCAAACGTCTCATCACGGATGGTGGCCCCAAGCTTGTTGGACATGTCATGAAGGCGTACTGAGCCAATAATGCCCTGTCAAGATTTTTAGATATTTAGGAAGAAGATATATAGTTTTTATTATTTGTATTATGCATTTGGGATAGATAAATCTGTAAGAAGACAGATGCACTTTCAATTAGTGTGGGTGGGTGTTGCAGTGGCTGTGTTCTGTTGCTGCTCAAGCCAGTAAAAGGAATGTCCTGTAGTCTTTTGGAGATGCAACACTGTCTATGGCGGTTTGGCAGGATTCTGAAAGTATCAATAAATTGCTCTTATTGTACTTGACACCACTACTATTTATACTAGTAGTAATATTGATGGGTATTAATTGTCTGTCTTCCAAGTGATCTTGGAAGGACCCTTTATAGTGTGAAAGCTAGCGGCCATACTGCCGTCTAGCTGTGGACAACTCTTACTAGCTAGCCTATCATCACCAAGCTACTAGTTTCACCCCCAGAGTTAGATCCTAACCCTGAATAAGGTTTTGATATGAGGTAATTTTCCAGGCTGCTGATTTATCCTCTTTAGCCTAGATATCCCTTGACTTAGTTTCAATCAACTAAGTTGACATCCATATCCTGAGCCCCATCTTATTTTTGGTCTAGTGTGCAAGATTTGCTTAGGCGGTCTTCCGTCTCACTTCTCAGTGAAACAGGATATTTGTATTTTCCTGCCTTTATTCTGTAGGGCGGGTTTGCGTCTGTTTTTGGGGATTCCAGAATGCCAAGCATATAATCATAGAAGCTTCTTGATTCAAACTATAAAAATCTTGATATAGTTTCTCCATATTCTAGAATAGCTGCTTCAATCTGGCTGTGTCCCGTCTAGTGTCAAACCATAGCTTTAGTGATAGGGATATGGATCAGTCAACCCTAATAGATCAAGATTTCCTGACATGCCCTCCAAAAAATAGTCACAACTACCTATCATCTACAAGACAATGGCTGTGTAGAGCAAATGAATGGCACACTGGTCCAACTGATTGCCAAGCTCTCACAGGAGCATCCCAATACCGCTTGGACTGAACTCTTGACCACTGCCCTACTTATCTTACAAGCAAGGATCAACAGGGGCACCAGGTTCAGCCCCAGCGCCCTGGCCTTTGGGACAACTGAAAGCTTGACAGGGATAGAACAAGGTAAATTACAATCCACAGTTACTGGGAAATCCCCCTTGTTGACTACTCCTTTCATGAGCCAGTGATGTGCCAAAGCCTGAGACATTGAACACAAGCAAATTGATGGAGGAATCAAACACCTGGAGGCCAGATACACTGTAGGTGACCCCGTCTATGCCCTCAACCCCAATTATTCTAAACTAGAACTTAATCACCTGGGGCCCTTCAGGGTAGCCGCTGTCTATGAAAATCACACCTACCAACTTGAAGATGCTCAAGTAAACACCAAGAAGCTTCACCACAATTGCTTGCGCCCCTGCCATGCCATCCCCACACAAAGGTTGTTTGTGCGGACCTTTCTGGATCTTCTGCAGACTCTGATCCTGGTGTCTGATGACAAGCAGGGGGGCAAGGGGGTTTTGCAACCAAGTTTCTCTCCTTGGCTGCTAATAGATCTTACAATACACAGGGGGCGCTCAAGGAGCCACCCCTTGACATATCTAACAACATGAACCAATCTGGGCAATGTCAAACTCAGGGCACTTTATCCTAATTAGGAGTGCTACCAATTTGACCTGCTGATACCCCTCACAAGTTATTCCTCAGCTTCAAACCCTACATGGAATATGCCACCCCTTTGTGGCCTTGTGGCTTCCCCATATAGTATATTGATCATGATATTCTACAAATAAAAAACACATTATTCTTATTATTTCTGTCCTTTCTATTGGACTGTTGTCTTCCCCAATCAAATACTGAACTCTAATTGGTTCAGTTACAACAAGACCCAGGGATATTTGATTTTATTGAGTTAAATTTTTGGGAGGACTCAACTCTTAAGAGTTGAAACAGTGAAAATTATTCAATATATATAAGAATTTGACTAAGCAATACCACATGAATCCTGGGCTCCTATTTCTTCCATGTTGTCAAGTGAGATCTAGTCCATTTTGCAAAGAAACCTTGAGTAACCAACTTATGACGGCCATGCTTTTAAACAAGATCATATCAGGTGACCCTCAAATTATGTCAATTTATCAACGTCAGCTTACAAGGGACAATCAGATTCTACTAGCAAACTTGAGCAGATGTAATCCATTTTCAATCAACTTTTTGGTTCAAGTCCGTTAAATCAGTCAATTTTGTTAAAGAATTTCTGGATTTTTGAGTCTTCCTACTTAGCTGAACAATTTCTGGCATTATGGAATTTACTGTGACATGAAGTAGCTGTGGGTGCCATATTAGCCCAGCTTGATGGTGAGGGCGTAGATCAACCTGTGGCCTATTACTCACAAGTCCTCAACAAGCATTAGAAGAACTATAGCGTCATCAAGAAGGAATTATTGGCAGTCTTACATGCTGTGAAGCAGTTTTGACACTACATCTACAGGACTCATTTGACGGTAGTCAAAGACCACTCATCACTTAAGTGGCTTCAGCAATTAAAAGAGCCCAAAAGTTGACTAGCCCGTTGGGCCTTACGCCTGCAAGGATATAATTTCACAGTACATTGTCCTGGTGCACAACATCAGAATGCTGATGGTTTGTTGAGGATACCTATACTAGATATCTATCCTGCTGACGCCAATTGCCTATACAAGTTGATAGAGTATACTGACTCCTGGACCGCTGAGCCAGAAGACATCTGCTTGGCACTGCAAGCCCTATCAAAGGATACTGTGATGTGAGATATACAACTCTTCAAGAAAGTCAACAATACTTATCTATCCTACGCCTGTCCCAGCATGAGGGTGGCCATCATCCTCAAAGCTCACATTTACACTGGACATGGAAGCATAGCAAAAAATCATGACTGGTTGTGCAAAAACTTCTATTGGGAAAACATTTGCCTCCTGATCCCTGACGTCCTTGCCTTCTATCATTCTTGTCAGCTCCAACAACCCTGACCTTCACAACATCAGTTCAAGCTCATCTCCCTAAGCATGCCTTCCACACAGTGAGTATTGATGCTGTTGGGACTTTCCCTTGTTCTAGGTCTGTGTATTGGTTCATCTTGGTAGCTGTAGACCATTTTAGAAAATGGGTTGAAGCCAGAACTACAAAATATATAACTGCCAAGACTACTGCAAATTTCTTGTTGCAAGATATCTTCTATTGACACAGGTGCCCTCAAGTCTTTCTTTCTGATAATGGAACCAACTATAATGCTTGACTCATCACATCTATTGTAAAAGCTAAGGGCAACCATCAATTCTTCTCTGCACCATATAACCCTTCAATCAATGAAACTGTCAAACAAGCCAATTCTTCCCTTGTGTCCATTATGATGAAACTCACCCTATCTGATTCCACAAATTGGGACATGTTTCTCCCTGCTGCCCTCTTTGGCTATTGCCTTAGTAGAAACCAAATGACTGGCTAATCCCCCTTTGCCATGTTGTATGGGCGTGAAGCCACTACCCCCCCTCAACCTTTGGACCCCCTTTGATCAAAGTTGATGTGTCTACCAATCCAGAAACTCACTAAAAGGACTTGGCTAATTGAATCATTGACTTCCAAGCCACAGCATATTTATCTGCCTAAAAAGTCAAGGCCCTAGAACTCTTGCCCTCCAATTCTTTCAGAGCCCCCTCCCCAAATACCAAGTGAGTGACCTGGTTCTCTATTACTAGAATTGTAATGGAGGAAGAGCCCACAAACTAGACTCCCTCTGGGTTGGCCCTTGTGAAGTCACATTCAAGAAGGGTGTCAAGTATACTGTAAAACTAATGTTGTCTGGATGTCCTTTTGTCTGAATACATTCCAAATTCTTCTGCAAACATCACCTCCCTGTGTCCAATCTTGAGGGGGAGATGATTTAAATTGCTCCTATGATGCTATTTCATTATGGCCTTTGAATAGTGATACATGGAAAGATTTGGTTGGTTTTGCCTTCAACTTTGGGAATTCCTGCCCTCCGCAAATGGGTCTGTTCCAATGTTCACCTATTCTGGGATACCATACCTGCCTTTGTCTGATCCTTGTATGACCTCACCCTAACGTGACCCCTCAACCACTATGTCTATCTAATGAGTGATCATTAACCCTTGTCTACTATTTAAGTAGAATCATTTCTCCTAATAAAGACAAGTTTATTCACTTTGTTTTGGCTTTAGTATTCTTCAAGCTTTTTCCTTTAATTTTTGCAAAAAGGAATTTCTCATCTTCTATTTCAGGAAATTAAAGTATGTGCCCTTAATTTTGCCCTGAAGACTAATCCAAGGCTAGCTTCAAACCTCAAATCTTTTTTTATAAAGATCTCCTGCTGTGTCCTCCTGGATGTTGTCCCCAGGAGCCAAACAGGACAGGGGGGCTTGTCAATTGTCTACTTCATTTGGATCTTTTTTCTGGCCCCAGTGGGGGGCTGTGGTGATCCACATGAGGGCTGTTTTGCAGGCGAAGGTTGATTTGGCTTCAAAGAAAGACAATATGCTGAAGAGTAACAATGTGTGGTTAGCTGGTGACGCTGTAAACTAGTAGGTAACATAGGGCTGCTAGGGGTAAGTAGGGTGAGCCTAGTAGGTAATACAGTCTACTAGGGTAAGTAAGGCCTGCCTGGTAGGTAACATAGGACTACCAGGGGCAGATGTTGCCTCCACCCAGCAGAAGGTATTGGCTGCTTGGGGCTATAGTGCTTCACCCCGCAGGAAACTGTTGCTGAAAAAGGGTGAAGACTGAAATAGCAAGCAGGGAACTTTATCTGTCTGGGGAGAGTAGGTTTTGGACCCCTGGCAGATAACGTGGGCTGCCAGGGAGGGGAAGAGCTTTGAGAGCTTGACATATCCTAATACGCTTACAGGAGGTCTATGAGCAAGCACTGTACCTAACGGACTGGTAGGGTGTTCTTGTTTATGGCCCTATGGGAGCTTTAGAGAAGCCCAAGGTGAGCATTGGAGGGTGTAGATTTGCTCAGAGGTGTCACCAAGTTCTGCAGCTTGCTTAGGGAAGCAAGCTGCAGAACTTGGTGTGATCAGGTCTCTGGGAAGTGGAGCTGATTACTCTTCAACTGAAAGCACAGACTTAATCACCTGGGTGAGTAAAGACAACACATAGACATTGATCTATGGTTGAATGGCCTAAGTGGAGTGCCACTTGCAAGGGCCCAGTCAAATGCCAGTTCAATGTAGACTCATGCCTAGGTCTACAAGTTCTGGTAATGGGGACTGAGATAAAAACCAAGGTGGTTCACGGAATTAACAGAGAAAACTAGCAAGAGGGACTGTTTGGTCACAGTGAAGGCTAGTTGATGGTCTGTCAATTCATATTAAATTGAAGGAACCAATATGGTTTGGCGTGTAGAAGGAACAAAAAGGTTCCTAGGGAGGATTTGTTGAGGAACTGATTGAGGATAAGTTGAAGGACAAGAATATTATGATATAGGACTTGCTGATCATAGAGCAGGATGGCCAAAGGACCAGAAGTTGGTGCTGAAGAACTGAAGAGCTGAGAGAATGAACTAGCCAGACTAGATGCAAAGGCTGGAAGAGCTGAATTTAGTGGTTTTTGAGAGGAAAATAGATATGAAAAAGCAGTTGAATAATAATTAAATACTGCCTGATTATTATTAAAAAGGATTAAAAAGCATATATTAGAAAAGAGAGAGGAAGATAAATAACATATAGTTTGTTAGAACTATAGGTTATTTTAAAAAGAAGGATTCAAGAGGAAATGAGCCAGAAAGAAGCTGAAAGAAGAACAGAGAAACTATGAAGGCAAAAGAGCAAATTTTGCCAAGAACAACTAGGAGAGGTGAAAGAACAAACAGCAAGCAAGTTTGAAGTTGCAAAACGTTGAGAGAACCACAGAGAAACACGGAGAAACATTGAAAAATCAAAGGGTCAAAATTCACCTAAGTAAAACATATGTGGAAGCGCTCAAGATTTGCCAGGGAAACGTGACGGGAATTACGGCAAAACTGTTTGAAACGCAGAGCAGTTGTTTACCTGGAGCAAGACAGCCTCAAGTTCAAACCAGGGTCAAGGATGGGTCATCTGGGGAAACTTTTGTTGGAAAAACCGTCAAATTGAGGGATGTGATTGGCTGCAAACTGGAGTCTATTTGATTACTGTTTTGAGGACTTTAACTTAAGAGTTAAAGCCTAAAAAATGAGGAGCAGAAGCAGAAAATTCAGGGATTTCATTGGCTAAAGTAATTTTAAAGGTTTAATATATTATAGAAGAATAAAAACAGGATGGTTTAAGCTTTAAAGAACCAGAGTTCTAAGAGAGATTTTTGGTCTGAAACAAGGGGCTATAAAAGGGAGAGCTATCTGAGACTCTTCAGGGACTGAATCAAGTGTATTAAAAAGGCCACATAAGCTACAGAAGGAGCCAAAGACCAAGAATAGGAAGCCAGAGCTGGAACAGACCATAGGAGCCTAAGATTAGAACACAGGAGCCCACAACTAAGGTGCAGGAGCCCAAGACCAAGGAGCAGGAGCCCAAGACCAAGTACAAGGAGTCCAAGAGATTGTTGAAGGACTCCAAGTATTGGCATCAACCCCTTATTATTCCCTATCACAAGACCATATATCAGAAGGTTTCTAAGGGGATCTTCCTTCTGACTGTTAAAGCGCCTAAAACAACCCCTATCCAAATTTCCCGTGTAAAGAAAGAATATAAGTCCCATGAGTCAATTACCCCACATTTTCTATCCTAGCCCAGGGGACAAGGAGTCCTATTTCCTAGGGTGCAGGAAGTTTGCCTCTAGTAAGTCTTCCCAGGGGAGTGGGAAAAGGTGACAAGGCATTTGGAAATGACAAATAGAGAAAGAGAGTTTGTTGGAAGAGTTTACAAGGCTATTACAGGATTGGTATCAGCCCACAGAAGGGCTAGCACCTGCTAAAGTACAAGTGATTGGGAAGGTACTGGAGGAGTTTGCTCTTATGCAAGCCAAGTATAAGCTCCTCACCAACCATTCACCACTGTTGGAGAATGATGACTCCTCCAAGCCGGTCCCTGGCTACAACCCAGGACACACTTTGGGGACTGGTGACCTGGAACCCCACCGGGGCCATCTACCCTATGACTTTGTTCACTTCCTGAGAAGTCCTCAGTTTTCTTTGGCTTGGGCTCAGGGATACCTGCCTCTGATTGGCTATTCTCAACCAAAGTTCCAAAGTGAATCTTGGTTTCCTTCCCTTGTCAGGGGGATGGTTTCTAGCTGTAGGTTCAGCAGAGGAGGGCTCCCCAATGTTGGTAGGGAATTTTGTTTGTCAAGTATCAGGGGAGGTGCCCTGGTCCACCTCTATGTGGTGAACTTGTCCAGGATCTTCAGGCTGCAGAAGTTCTAGAGTTAGCATGATTCCCTTTAATAAAAACCTGATTTAAAAATCTGCTTTGTAAAACTAAAAATATCTTTAAAAAAGTGATTGTAATGTGAGAGAAAGCAGGCTTCAATCCCTGTGCCTCTCACATGCAAATCAGGCACTCTACTAATTGAGCTACTTTTTTTGGTAAATCTTTATTTGGAGGAAAAAGATTTGGGGGGGGACAAGGGGGATCACCATATGGGGTCACCCAATAAGAAACAGACTCATCCTGAGGCAGAACTTGGAGCCGGGTGCCAACTGAAAGCTAAGCAGCCTGTGTTGAAATCTTTGTAAACCAATGATCTCTTATCAAGTATAGCTTTAACCTGGGGTTTCCCACCAGGGATCAGTTTATGAAAACTTGGATATCTTAACCAACGCTGATTCCACTATAGACTTGTAACTCATTACAATTAGACAAGGAGCTATAGGTTTATCCTTATATAACTTTGCTTTACAGGATGTATGGAAAGTCCACAAGGCACTATGGTACAGGATTGACCTAAGTTGGAGAGGGAAGCTGTGTAGTGATTTGCAAAAGAAAATTTTATCTGTATGGAATGTGGGCTTAGTGATATCAATAGCTTTGTATATGAGCTTACATATGGCCTGGCTGGATAGACATAAAAAGTATATGTGATCCACGCTGGCTGTGGCATTTCTGCAAATGATAAATCCTTTATATGGATAGCTTGCTCCACTGTGTGTATCAGGTTTAAAAGCTCAAATCATTCTCTTCTATGTGGTTGTTCTATGTTTTGACATCACTGGTCTGAATTTCATGAAATTGATGAAGTTGTGCAGCACTATTGATACATCTAGCCTACTTGAGACCAATCTATAAACAGTCTTGGGTGTTAAGGTCTGGGAGGACGCTTATGGACTTTGTGGAATGTGTCAGTGTTGGCTTCTATGCCCCTTATTAATGCTGGGATTTTTTTCTTAACAACCTCTATTGAGACCCTCCCTTTCTCCAAGTTTTTGCTTGTATTACGGTAGTAGAAGTAAAGGCTTTGATCTTTGCTTTATTGTCACTTGAGAGTTTGCATGCATTAATGGATATTCTCTTGTTGTAGAGATCTCCATGCTTCTTTCCAGAAGGGTGGGCAGGTGTGCTTGGGGTGTAGGTTTTTATGTCTGAGCATCCACATGAGTAAGGAGTTAGTGTTAAATGATTCATCTGATTTGGACACCATAATATTGAAGGCTCTACCCAGCGCCAGGCTGCAGAAGTGTACTCAATGGAGTCCAGGAAACCTTTGACCCACATGTGTTTTGATTTAAATGCTACCTGTTGTAGGCCAAGGTCACCAGAAATTTCAGGTGGGTAAAGATGATATAAAACAATAGGGCTTTTTGTGGGCGTTCCCACAAGTAAGTTCTAGTAATTGTATCCACTTTTTTCAAAGTCTTTCTGTAAAGGGGAAAATGTGGGCGGTGTACCAAAGCTTGGAGTATACAAAGAATTTGAGCACCTGCACCTTTTCATCTAGGTCAATTAGCTTGTACTTCCATTTCTCATTTAGTTCACTAGATCTGAGAGCAGTTTGGATTCCATCTTGTTTCTTGCTAGTCCTTTGTCTGTGAATAAAATGCCCAAATGTCAGAAGACCTTGCCAGATGGGCTGGGGTAAAATCTGTTGGGAAGTTGATAACGCAGGGAGCTGAATTTAATCACTGTTTTCTTATCCACACTTAATTTTGCATTGGAGGCTTTCTGGTACAGGTCTATGATCTCAATGAACCTCACAGCATCTCTTGCGCACAATAGTCCAAACAGAGTGTCATCAGCAAAGGCAAGGGCTTGTAGCGGCCATTGGCCTGGGTGTCAAATGCCTTGAATTTGTTCTCAGCTGCTGCTAGCATTATGTTAGAAGCAAAGTTGAATAGGATAGGCAACATGGAGTCTCATTGTCTCAATCTCTGGTGTATTTAACAGGAGTGAACAACTTGTTGTAATAACAATCTGCACTTCCAGGCCTTTATATAGCGTATGAATCCATTCTTGGAACTTCTTGGGTATACCTACTGCTGAAAAGGCTTTATCCAGATATCCTAGCTCACTAGGTCATAGGATTTCACCATGTCAAGAAAGAGATGATAGCCTTCTTTCTGTCTATCCAGGCGCTGTACCAATTGAGCTACAACCCCTTTTTATTTCACTTTTAGTGACAGCCCCTTATTCCATAAATTTTGTATAGACTATATTAATATTTTGTGCTATATTTTTTGATAGGCTACATAATATCAAATTATGTCAGCTCAAATTGATTTTGTGTCTTAAATGTGCTGTATTAGAAGAGTTACCAGGGGGAATGGTTAAGAACTAGATAATGTCTTTATTGGATTATGAGAGATGCCATAGTTGTAGTGAGTGGCTTAGATGGAACAAGCTTTCCACTGATCAATCACTTGGACAGACAGGGGTGGCTTGATCCTACTAATGAGTGGAGCGCTCAATTAAGTTTGCCACTGAGCAAGGTTTTTATCATTTCATGTTTTCATGTTTGGGGGGATTTTGAGCTGACTTCTGCATTTGGCTGCAAGTGCCAGGGTGGTTAACCCAGTGTTATACGGTCTTTTGTGCAGAACTTTTATGGGTGCTCAATCCCACAGTTTTGGCATCCTCTGATAAGAGTTGAACTTCTTGGTCAACCAGTCATTGAGAAGGTTTCTTGGGAGTGAGCTATATATTCTACCAGCCAATGTTCTTTTGCAGGTAGTGTGGCCTCACACTGTGTCACAATAGTTTCCATAATGTCTGGTATTACCTGTCCTGATTCAAGGCTTGGAAGTCAGGTAAACCATTATCCAAGTTGACCAAATTGATAGATTTGAACAAAACTGTTTATTGAAAATGGATTACTGCTGCTCCAGTTTGCCAGCCAGATTCAATTCCCCCTTTCAGGCAGACGCTGATAAATCAACATAATCTGAGAGTCACTCAATACAGCCTCATTTACCAGAACAGTTTTCAGAAATCAATCACAAAAGGGTTCTCTGCATACTAAACAAGGCACTCTTTAGAAAATGCAGAAGGAATAGGAGCCAAGGATCCAGGTGGTATTGCTTAGTCAGATTTTAGGTATATATGAGAAAATTTTCACTGGTCAACTCTTAAGAGTTGAGTCCTCCATAAAGCTTTTACTAAAACAAGATCAAATGTTCTCCTGGTCCAGTTATATTTATCATGCATTCTGTAGCTGGCCTTCTGCACTACATCCGTATAATTTGATCCCAAGTCAGATTATAACTGAAAAAATTAAGTCCCAGCATTGACTTGTCATTGATGCCTCCCAATGTCAATCCAGTGCCACAGAATCTTAGAGTCTTCCCTGTGTATATGAAGATGAGACAATTGTTCCCTCCCAATTTTGCAAGATTTATGCAGAAGACACCTTTGTTCTCTCCCAGGCCATTTATCTAGGACTTTTTTGGTCAGGGTTAATCATTCTGCTTAATCCTTTGTATTAATAAGGGGCGCCTTTTGGTGAAGCTTATAATAAAAAATAAGAAAGAAGTAAAGTATCTTTTATCAAATAATACTTTAGACTTATATAGACTTGACAGTGGCAGGGATTTAGTTGGATCAAGCCTAGGGGTTGGTCATGTGCAAGATGGGTTCAAGCCACTGGATACTTGGACAGTCAGGTGATATTGCTTGGTTACCATTCTTGGTATGTCAAACAGTATATTGGAAGGGGACCAAATTGGGCAATGGCGGGATGTTAAGTAGGTTGGCGGTAGCCAGAATGCTTATACATCCAGACCCTCAACAGTATCTTTTTTGAAATTTCACCAACCGGTATCGGAAGCTTTGTTGGTGGTTAAGCATCAACTTCATGTGGATCTGGGGGGTGATCCCCCACCACATGGATACTACCTCATATTATCTGTTGGGTTATGTCACACCAGCAGTTTTGCTGTGGCCAGCCAGCTTCCCCCAAAAGAGTGCCGCAAAAATCACTCAAAAACCAGACAACCAGGCAATGAAAACCCTCTGCCTCAAAGAGGGAAGCCAGGGTTTCCTACCTGAGCTCAGCCAATGACCAGCCAACCATATATGATGCCACAGAAGATCTCTAATCCTGGGGAAACACTCCACCTGGCCTGAAAGATTCTGCAAGGGGTTCCCCATGGTAGATAGGCATACTTATTCTCTGGGGTTGCCAGAAAGTTGCCCATTGCCAATATTATAGTAAAGGGTTATGCACCCCTGGTTTCCTGGGGTCATCCCATACCTAGCTCTAACACTCTTTTGCTTGCAGATTGATTCCTCCAGCTCCGCCCCTCCTCCCAGCCAACCCCAAGGAACTGTGTATGAGCATCCTGAGTTATAAGTCCCCCAGGAGCACCTAATACTGGGTACATTTCACAGAATCTCTCCTGATCCTGGCTGTTCTGAGCTCACCAGGGAAGGAACTCTAATGGCTGGCTTTAAAGCCAGAATCTGGGGGCCTGAACTGATTGGAGGTGCTGGGTAGATCAAGCAGCCAGGACTATTCTGGGACAGATTCCACCATCTGTCCACCTACTTTGTACCCATGACACCACCTGTAACCCTGGTCCCAGCTGCCCAAGAGGCTGATGTTGCCAAATAATCAACTGTAAATCAACTATTTGGCGTCTTCTACATACCGCTGGCAGGTCTGGTTAGTCATGTGGTGCCCTGAAAATGGCCCTTGCTGGGAAGATTGCTCCCCTTTATTGTAAATTTAGCTCACATCCTATGGTGGGGCCATTTTTCTGGGCCCCTGGGCGTCCCCCTACAAGTTCTCCGGAACCTGGGGCAGACTGGCTACCTGACGGATACACTGCCTTTATGTGAGCTATTTATTGGGTACACATTTCCTGGAAAGCGTTGTTTACTCAGTCACTTTGTCGGTTATCTTGGGTAGGCATCCCTGGGGGCTAAATCTTGGTTGAGTCTGATCCTGGAACTTCCTATGCACAGTTGGCAAGTGATTAACTTACCCTTGGATCCTTTAAAGTAGGGAGGGTTCCTTGAGAAAGTTAGCGGTACATGGGGCAGGGGCGGATTGTAAAGGGTGGCTAGTTTGTAAAAAGCCCAGCCAACCATCCAAGATCCAGAAACGGGTCCAAAGGTTGGCTTGGCGACGCTTTTTTGGGCCAGGAAGGTATCCCGACAAGTTTTTCCGCTGCTGGACCTTCTGTTGGATTTGATCTGGCTAAGGGTTTCTGGGTAGGTGAGTCTTTTAGCTTTACAATAGATCAAAGCTTGGATAACCTATATTCAATAATAAAGGATATGCTTTATATGTATAGCTATTTTTATCTCTATTATTTGTATTCAAGAGGCGTAATTTTAACCCTTTACGTTTTTTAAAACTAATTGAATTAGATTCCACTGTCAGATAATGGAATAAAGACTTTAACCGGGTAAATGATAACTTTTATTGAGGATGCTTTATTCATTTCGTATTCTTGATTTTTGCACCCATATGGTTTATTAGCTATGGTGGTAAACTGACTGACTGGATGCAACGTGGGCAGACGAGGTTTTGGCTTGAATGGGATCATTATCGTTTAAAATATATGGGGATACTGATCTTCTACTCTTGGAGTGCAGATCTGAGAGGGAAGGTGTATTTTGATTCCCTTTTAAACGGTCGTTATATCGGAAATTCCGGTCGGGTTTTACGGCGGTTGGGAGCCAGCAAATTAATCTATTTCCGCTCGATACGGGCATGGCTTCGGCAGCCAGGTTCCGGTTGGCGGGAGCTTCCCCGGGGCGCATTGGTTTATATAGCGGCGGAGATGTATTTCCAGGTCGTTGGCAAGTTGAATGGGAGCAGGATGACAAGTTAAGCTAGGGTATATTTTTAATAATAAATATTTATTCTCCGCCGATGACATGGTAATTAAGGGGAGATTGGATTTGGTGTATCCCGATGGGGATTTTAATCCCTTTCAATAAATCCTCCGATAAAGTTCTTCTGTGGGATGACCCTGGCGAACTCACCACCCCGCCTCGGGCTTCAATTTTCTTCTTCATAGTATGATTGATTTTAGATTAAGATTTATATGCAGTGCAGAGAGAGATTAACCACCTAGTTAGATTTTAAGATAATTGGGTTGTCAAGGATGATTGGGGTATTCGCAGCGCTTTAAATATATTTAAGACTACATGCTGGCTACTAGCCAGACTGTTGCTTGGGTGGGACGTAGTCTTGTTCCATAACGGTATCTGCCGGATCGGTTGACCAATGGACGCTGCTGGGCAGGGATAAATTCTTCAACTTGGATTTAAACATGTGCTTCCAGGGGGTTGATTCGTTGAGGTTCTGGCATGTGTTGGTTGCAGCCGCTTCTCATGCCTAGGAAGAGTTGGGCGTCCTTCCAATATGCCCAGGAAAATTTCCGCTGCGGAGTTGGGGAGGATAATTTGTGATGGGAAGAGTGGATGGGCTTGGAAACTGGTTGTGGTGGAGATATCAGCTTGGAAGATGATTGGTTGGTGGCATCTTTCTAAATTTGGAAGTGAACCAATGTTGCCTTATTTAGAAGGGGGTAAGCTAATGGCGCTTGGATATCTCTATCGTTAGGTAGTGAAGTGAAAGGTAGATTTACGGGGATGATTTATGAATTATGACGTCATTTGGTTAAGATTTAGTGGGTTGGATACATTTGCGAGTTGTCATGTTTTAACAATTGAGTTTTATATTAGGGAACGCGTAGTTTAATTGAAGCAGGATAGTTAAAACAGGAATAAAAATTACAAAGAACGGTGACAGTTGATCAAGTCGAGTTGGCGGAGGTCTTCGGCGTGGTAGCTAGGCTTGACGTGGACGAGGAGATGGTCAAGTGGCGGTAAGCTCATGCGGTAGGTATGCTCGGGCCTGAACCGGAGGATGGGGGTGGATTCTGAAAGCATGTCGGATTGCAGGGCGCGCTTGGGGGCAAAGCGGGGGTCGTCGTACGGGCGGAGGAGGCAAGCTTCGGCATCCTTGGGGTAGTAGTAGTTTGTGAGGTGGTAACGTTTTCCTTGCCGGTCTTGGATGGAGATTGCGCGCTTGCGGAGGCCGCCGTCAAACGGGCGGGGCTTTGAACTTCCCGGTTTAGGGGGGAGCTCCTGGTAGATGAGGAATTCGTCCTGGAAGCGAGAAGCAGACCAGGTCCGGCCATCAGTCCACCTCTGGATGCCACTAAGCCCCTCCTCCCAGACAATCACTGTGCCGGAGCGGATGAGGCCCTGGTCGCGCTGGCTAAGCCGCACAAACGTCTGACGTAGCTGCCCCGCCTTCACAGCGGCAATCACCCGCTCCGCATCCGACACGCTCTCGATGTAGCCAAAGTATGTCTCGAAGCTCAGCAGCCCGCCCTCTTGCTGCGGCTGCGATGTCTCCAGCGATACAAACTCCATGTTGAGCATTTCCCGTTCACCCCAGCCCCTCGCATTTTAAGTACTGCAACTCAACTGCCATTTTACGGCATTTCCTATTCTGTCTCCACCCCACCCACCTTCCAATCCGAACAATACATTCCTTACATTTCCCTGCTTCTCTAAACTTGTCACCAAACCAGTCACTTGCCTAGCAACCACCTTTCTTACCTACGCCTTTAAAAATAATCCAGCCAATCGGAACACGCTTCAATCCACACGTGAGCTCACAGTCTATAAACCCAACGACCCAAACCGATAATACCCGCCCCGGACATAACCGGCATGAAAACGAGACTCCAGCTGGCTTCAACCAAGGACTTAAGTCGATCACAGACATCCCTAATTCCAAACAGAGAACATACCTTTGCCAACAAAGGAAATTCACGCTCCCAGCCTAAACTCAGCCACCACTACGCTCATCACACCCCTGAGAGCAAACCCAAGCATTCCATTCCACCGAACACATGTGCCTTTTAAACCAAGCTTAGGCCAATTGCTTAACTTGGCCAAGCATCACACTCATAAAAATATATATCCACCACAAGCTTATCCCTCATCTAGAAATCAAGGTTTAGCCACCCTAAACTCGAACCACGGGATCGGCCTAACAACAAAAGTATAAACCGCTTTTAACTTTTAATCCTTCCAAGCCACCTAAACACTCAACTCCCGCTAAACCCCACTAACCAATACTTAAAGGTGACGTTCCCTAAAGCCACATACAACCGTCGATATCCTTGAATATTTAATACCGATTCAATAAGTTGGATCCATTTTTACACTCTATTCGATGGCGTGCATCGTACAGTAACTTTAAACCTGTTGAAATAAACAAAAATCTCAGCCCAAGAACGAAACTAACTCAGTCTATAAACGAAATCAAGGAATTTATATTAAATTACAATGGATCTGGATCCACCTTGATTTCGCTTTTATACCGAGTCCTTTTCGTTTATCTCAACAGGCTTGAAAATCCCTGTACAGCTCCGTTCACATCCAGGGCTATTTACAGATTGATCCAAAAAAACCAACCCTCTGAAAAAAATCTTGGCCCGATCCTGATAGATTTGGGGCTAGCATCGAGATGCCGAGCGAAGGCGAATTCGGGTAAGTCCTACCCATGGATAGGTGAACCCAAAGTTTTTAAACTAGCCCTCTTTTGAAACCTAGCATCATATAGAGAAGATAAACAACTTTCAACCAATAAATGTACCAGATCCGTAAGTCATTTACTTCTCGGAAGTGTATAAACCAGGATAGCGGGGAATTTGGAAGTGAAACCTATTTTATCCAACATGGAGGTGGGATGTTATATAGTACCATTAGAAGCTGAAGACCGCCAATGTACGCCATGACCATCATGGGGTAGGACATGCCATTTCAAAACGGCATTTCAAAAACGCCATCTCAAAATACGCCATCTCAATTTTATAGTAAAAACACCATTTTTATTTACGGCATCTTGACTAAGAAAAAATGGCTTTAGATTTTTAGATTTTTTGAACTCCAAAAATAACTCAAAGATTATCAAAAAATAAAATCCAAAAAACATTTCTAGGCTTAAAAAAGCCTCAGGATTCCAAATCTGCAATAAAAAATGGGGTCAATTAGTAGCAACATAGTTGCGTAAAGCCCAAAAGTTAAAATAATCCCAAAACAACTATTTTCATCTATTTTAACTATAAACTATAATTTAAAAAAAGCATATAATTGTACCAAATACCAAAAAAGTCAAAGACTGGTAAAATCAAAGGAAATAAGTGAGAAGATAAAGAAGAGTTTATCACAAATAGGCTCAAACATTAGTAGAAAGAGCAACTGAGATGACTTGAAGATGCTCAATCTTGTTATCCTTGGTATATTAGGCAAGGACCACTTTGCTGATTTCAGTATACTTTTTCACCGCTTTGGTCTGCTTGGGGGGTTGCCCTTGGTCTTCATACCAGTCTTAAAGAGATGGGCAGAGATGGCCTGCTGGGTTTTTAAATGGACCACAATATTATTGAATTTGGGCTTATGAACCCTGACCCTTGTAGCAAACTGGCTATACCACCCTTCAAGGGAAGAGGTGTTCTTGATGAGGCTGTCTTTGACCTGCTTGAAACAGCTCCAGGTGATTGAGTCACTACCTTTTCTGATGTGGTTTGCCCCTTGAAACACTCCAGCCCGTTGAGTTTTGAAATACTCAATAAAGGACACAAAGGCTGCCTGGTTGGCCTGGATATAAGGATGGCAGAGGATGGTGTCGTAAAAGGCATTGGTTGTTATGAAAGTATCAATTTTGAAGCCCCGGGCGGGAATTGAACCCGCTCCTAGCCACCAGACGGGGCTAGCAGGCGGGGGATATTTGCCCGCACCTGGATTTTTGCTTTTTGAAGCAAATCCAGGTGCGGGAACCATTCCCGCCCTGGTGGTAGCTGAGGGGCCCGCTTTGGGCCCCAAAAGCTATGCCCAAGCCTTGGTGGGTTTGGCTGGGCCTGGGTAGGCTATTTTTAGCTGCCCAGTAAACCCAGTTCAAACCCATCCTCCATTAAGAAATTTGGGGTCCCCAATTAGGGACCCCTTTTTAAATCAAGTTCCTTAGCTCAAGAGAGCCTGTCAAGCCAGTCCAAAAATGGTGATTGAATTGGGAAAACCCCCAAACCCCCAGAAGCCAAACCTGCCAAAGTCAATGACCAGCCAAGCCAAGATGGACCATCAAAAAGCCAAACAACTGTTCCTGAAAACCCCAAAAATAACCATGAAGCAGCCAACCAAACAGCAGAACCTGAGATGCCAAGCTTTGCCACACAGATAGCACCAGAAGAATTTCCAGAGGCACCTGCATGTGAGTAAGTATATAAATCAGAAGCACTTGAAAAAGTTCTGTATTGTCATCCTTACCAAATAAAGTTGTTATGAACCTTTGGTTCACCAATCTGTTTCCATACCTATTTTTGATACTCTTCCATTTGCACACACCCAAGCAACAGTACCCATCTACTGGGATAGATAGTCAGACTCCTGTTGATACACCTGAATCCTTTGACTACTACTGCCCACCTAACGCTCCATTTGGCCCTGTGCATTTCACTGAGTATCCTGAAAATCCTGATCACAAACCCTGGACATTGGAAGACCTGCAGTGGTACACCCGCCCAAACGCCCCCAAGGAACCCTACCAAATTGTCTGTGACAGCAAAGCAATCACCATCTATCCTCTGATCTTCAACGGGAAGTACAACAATACTGCTGCCTACTTGGTCCCCATGGAACCGCCCCTGACGCCCAAGCCAACTATCCCAACCCCCTACTTCTGATGCCACCGGCCAGAGTAGTCAATTCTTGGGAGTGCTTTACCTGGCACTCACGCGTTTGATTGACTCTGCCTTGCCAGCGGCTGGACCATGGGCTGTGGCTAGGAAGGCCCTTTCCTACCTGGTAAAGTTAGGTCCCATCATCTGGTGGGCCATGCCTATACCTGCTTCAACTCCTCCCTCACCTGCTGGAGCTCTGTGGTACCCCTGGTATCCTGAAATTGGTCTCCTCCTTTCTCACAAGGGCAAGGGCAGCAAAGCAATTAAAAATGTCCTTTGCTTCTTTGATGCCTTTGGAGCTGAACAGCTCATGAAGTTCAGAGCACTTTTGGAGGCAGTGACAGAGTGCCTGCCAGAAGTGGAAGTAGCATCCCTGAGGGGAGCTCTTGAAGACTCAAATGAAGACATTTGTATGAGCTTGTTTGAAATCCATTACCAGATATTTGTGATAGGGAAGGTTTTCTGGATGCTTCTTGGGGGTGAGGGCGTCTTCATCCTGGGGCTGGGCCTTCCTCTTGCACCCTCTGGTCTCCTTGGACTCCTCTTTGATGATTGGGAGGATTTATCAAGCTTGTTCTTCAATATTGTAATAGCAGAGACATATGTTTACTGTTTTTGTTGGGAAGAAAGTAGAAGACCAGGGAAAGAACTAGATTATCAACCTTCCATGGATATTCCAAAGCTGGCTGAAGAGTTTTGGGCAGGTGGAGAAAGTGCAATCTGCAAGCAAAGCTTTGCATTTCAACAGGTTGTGCAGATCCTGACTTGTAGCAAAGCAGATAATGTACTTATGTGCGTTTTTGGCCGTCATTGTGGATAAGGAATCTCTCCTCATGGCGAGATAGTTTTTGTTCCTTGGTAAGGATCAATTGATCAATGGAGCTTGCATGAGCCTCCAGTGCTCAGAGCATATCTCTGGTCAGTGAGATATCTCTGTAATTTTGAAGTACCACCAACAGTTGCAAGTTGGGTATCATTTAAATTAAGGAGGGCATTGTTGACAATCTCAGTTGCAGTTTGATCCTTTGTGGTTGAATCACCTGGCAAAGAAACCAGCAGATAAGTTGATAGAGAGAGTCAAAAGGCTTGGCGCAGTCATGGTTGACAGTTAGGGCTTTAAATTGAGTGAACCCATAAGTAGTAAGTCTAGCTGGGCAGCTAACCTGATCACATTTGAAGTGATGTTGACGGATGGGTTTGTTCTTGTCGTTACAGCTGAAGCTGTATCCCTTGTATACAAAGCCAGCACCCCCTTTTTAGTCATTATAGGGTAGCTGATAGGTGTGACGGAAATTGAGGGATAGTATGAAGCCGTTTATAAGCAATGGGGAATTAACATCCAAATCCACATAAAATAAATGATTAATCACCAACACAGCTTCAGATATCTTTTTGTGAAATTTCCAATTGTAACTCCAGAATTAAGTAAAACAATTAATCTTAACCAAAGTAGTCCAAGATAAATGACCTGAGAAAGCATCAATGCATCTTCAGCGTAAAATTCTGGGCATTGGGAAGTGACACAATTTTCAGTTTTCATAATGGGGGGAGCTCCAAGATTGGCTGGCATGAAATTGACATTAGGCGGCACCAATGACAAAGTTCCAACTGCAGGTATCATCTTCCAGAAATGGTTTGGGTCAGAATCAGATTGTACAGAATATACCGCAACAACCCAATAACAGGATGCATTTCAAAATGTAAATTAGAACTAGGGATAAATGATTTTATTGAGTGAAATTTTTAGAAGGACTCAACTCTTAGAGTTGAAACAGGGAAAAAATTTCAATATATATCAAAAATTGACTAAGCAATACCACCTGAATCTTGACCTCTTATTCCTTCCACATTGTTCAGCAAGTATCTGGTCCAGGTTGCAAAGAACTCTTGAATGACCAGTTTCTGACAACCCTGCTGATTAACAAGCTCATATTGGGTGACTATCAAATTACGCAATTTATTCTCATCAGTTTGAAAGGAGGAGCTGGTTTCAGCTGACAGACCAGAGCAGCTGTGACCCATTTTTGATTGACTGTTTGGTTCAAATCTGTACCTTGGTCAATTTAGATACAGGTTTCCCAGCTTTCCAAGCCTTCTTGCTTGGACAGATAATACCCAGCATTATGGAACCTACCGTGACAATAGGGTACGTTGTAAGAATAGCAAAGGTGCCATTTTGGTCGCATACATTGTGGATGGAATTAAGATCCCAGAGCTCAATTTGCTCATCTGCAGTAGCAATAGGATCAGGCTCCTGCTCCTCTTCATCCTCAGGCTCTGAAGTGGGTCAGAATGGCAATTGAAGTTGAAGAACTTCTCTTGAGGATCAGAGGGAGAGTAAACAAATGGAGAGTGAGGAGGGGTAGGACTGTTTCCCTCTGGTTCAGGTGGTGGAGTTGGGGTCTTGGAGGGAGCTTTGGCCTTAGAAGGCTGCTTCTTTGGGGTAGTCCTGGCCTTTTGGCCTTGGGTGCAGCTTTGGCAGTTGACTTGGGAGGCATCTAAAAGTGAATTAGTATCAAAAAATGAGCAATTTAGGGGTTGTTTTTAAAGAGAAAAATGTTAATGTTTAAATATAAAAGTAGTAATTTTTTACATATAATTGTAGAGAAGATCTTAAAATATATACTATCAAAATTCCAATGTTTTTTTTGTAAAAAATATTTTTATTAATAACGCAAGTATGCAAAACTTTGAGTTTTGACTGAAACTTTCAGTTAAAATGGCGTTTTGAAGTGACGTAATTGAGGTGCTGTAGCTCAAAAACATAATGTTTTTGACCATTTTTTATATTAAATTAACAAATTTCCAGTGGAGCTACCTCAACTGGGCCAAAGAGTAAAACTTAAATTTCTCAAAAGCTAGCTTATACAACTGGGGTTAAAAAGTACACAGTTGTTTAGAGAAGACCAAAAAACATATATTTGCAAAGTTTCAGGCAATTTCTTACATTTTTTATTAATATGGTTTTTACCGTGAAAATGTACTTTTGAAAAGTGGAAAGCAAGAATTGTGGTGGGGGAATTGATATAGCGTAGACTGGCGAATTATGTATTTCCCCTTATTTTCCCCTATCCATTGTGCGCATTGAATAAATTGTGCAATATGAAACTTAGTGGAATTTGAAGTGATGTAAATCAAAATGGTGTAATCACCCCCTTCCATATTAAAGTCACTATTAAAATGTTTTATTAGGAGAACACTTATCAATGTATCTGTTTATAATAAAGTTATAAACTACATATAACAAAACTGTTTTTTTACCCAGCAATGACAATGACTAGAAGGACTATCATAGTGTTTTCCTTGTAGGCTGTTCTTAGTATAAGTGTCTTAGATTAATACTATAGGAAAATTTTCTGGCACTATACAACAGGCTTTGTTTTAGTTTGGGTATAAGCTTATTTTAGTTTAAGATAAATGGCGTGATTCAAAATGAGGTAAAGTTGAGACGGCGTAAACATGCCACACACTAAGTGATTTCATATGTAAATAAAGTTAGCAAAATAAGATTTGATTTATCTGACTCAAAGTGACAGAATTGAGATGGGGTAAATTCAAGATGCTGCATTATGAGAGTATATGTAAATTTTAACTATTGTATTGTTTATTTTATTTTTTTGTGATTCAAAATCACTAACACAAAAACGCCATTGCAAATTAAATTTGAGATGCTGTTTTTGAAATGGTGTATCCTACCATCATGGGGTTCATCCAGGTAATGCTCCATATAGGATTTGAGTTGTTTGATCCCCATATAAGATGGATATCTGATAAGAGCCCCACCAATCATTCATTAATCAGGTATCTCTCAGGGAACAGTTTTCCTAAGAGGGAGTGATGATAGAGATTGCAACATCTCCCCTGGGGTGCTGGAAAGCCAATTTTTGAAACCTTTTTGAGATTCCCTGGGAGCCAATCTTGGTACTGATCCGGTTTAGAGTTGGGGACAGGTAGCAGTGAGCTCTCTGGACATGTCCTTCCTAGAATAGATATAGGTGGACATAAGACATGAGCTTTGATGAAGTTCAAGCACCATTCCTTCCACACAGATGTATAGTTCAATCAAGCTTCCATAACAACACCCTGTCTCCTTAGCCCTGGCTCCAGCTTATATTTGTCTCGGTTAAATATCTGGATCTTGTCTCCTATCTGAACCCTTCCTTCCTAGAGCAGAATTTTATGTTTCTCAACTTGTTGCTTATCTTTGGTCTCTTGTTCCTGTCTGGCCAGGTGTATTCCAGGACTATTGTCCTTAGGCACCCTCCTAGGTAGGGGTAGGTGTGGTTCCCAAACAGCACTGGTAATGGCTGGTTTATACTGGTACACAAGTTCACACCAGCCTTTACCTGTATTGCAGTTGTTGAAACAGCAGGCTTGACCCACCAGCAAGGTTCCGAGTAAGCAGGTTTGTGGCCCGCAACCCAATTATCCATTCACCTGAAGCCAAGTTAGGAAGAAAACTAAAATAAACAAATATAATAACATGAACAGAAGCTGATCTTCCCCGGTGGTTAACTCGCTTTGGCGCTTGACTTGTTTCAAGGATCAATCCACCCCCTTCACCATCCAACCATGTGATCAACACAATCATGTTCCTGTTATACTTGATTCACAGTGACTATATAATCCCTATCTCTCAATAAAGATTATTATCTAGTTTCTAAATATTTTTCCCCTTGTAACTCTTCTAAAACAGCACAGTTACAACATTGGTAGCAGAAGTAGGTTCCCTATCTTACCTTATCTTGCAAAATTCTGCCTGTTGCCCGTATCCGCCCCAGTCAACAAATCCTTGATAGAATCATGTCTGGCCTCCCGCTAGACTGGACCCCATACACACTTGGTACAGAAATACCCAATGGATTTGTACTGTACCAAAACATGGTGATCCCGCTCTCTGCCTTCAACAACATGTCTGCACAAGGGTTCTTCTGGGCTACCCCCGCTATGCCTCATCCAACTGATGAGAGTACCATGTCAGCCTATGTAGCCCAAAGACTTTGAAGCACTGCTTTGGAATCTTTTGTAGGAGCCAATGACAATAATGCCGTGGCATGGATCCAATCTGCCCAAAGCAAGTAGCTCAGATGGAATGCCCACAGAGATTCTGGATTGCAGAATCTCCATTTGGTTGACGCACAACGCTGGCACCTGGTGGGACAAGGGGCATGAAAAACACACCAAGAAGAATGGGGAACCTTTGAACAAGACTTCTTGGCAAGATTTGTGCTGAAAGACACTGTACTCATGATTATCCCCCAAGTGAAGAACTTGACCAAGACTGGCACAGTGAAAGAGCTCACCCGCGCCTACAAGGAACTCTGACTATGTTCCACCTCAGATATGACTTTTGATACTCCAGCCACCCACCTCATGTACTATAACACGCTCAAGCCACACGTAATGAGACACATAGACCTGGATCAAGTAACCAACTTGCAAAGCCTATACCACAAGGCAGAAAAAGCAGAAAAAAACATCCAACGCTCTCCAAAAGGCATAAACAGGGAGAAGAGAGCAACCCAAGGATTCTCACCCAGCTGGGCGCTCCAACAGACCACCCCTGGGAATAACAGCAGCAGTACAAACCACAAGCCCGTGAGTGCAAATGGACACGGGAACAGAAATAACGGTCAGTCAACCCGGACCCATTTCCGTATCACTGCCACTCAAGACAACTAAGACAAGGGAAAGCCTGGGGAAAGCATTAAGCAAGCCAAGCTCTCCACAGGATATTCCTGAATTGCCCAACAATGAATACTGGCCTGAGGATGTGGATCAATGCCCAATAATTCAAGTACCCTTGGAAGACCCAGTACTGTACACCATTGCCAAACACCCAAATAAACTTATGTCTTACCCTTTTTTGCATTTACATGGGCTCACCACTCCTGGACTTGGAGCAGATCAAACCCTGGTCAACAGCAGCTTTGTAGATAAGTTCAAGTTAGCCACTAATCCTTTGCAGATTGAAAAATTGGTTTTAGCTGACAAACATCACATTGCCGTGACACAGGAAACTGCCCCCTTCTCCATCATGCTAGAGAGCCTACATTACACTATTCAAGGTCCTTTATTGACTTTCCCAAGTTTGACATTGTACTGGGGCTGGACTGGTTGCAAAAGAACACCCCCATGTAGACTGGGCAACCTCTGTTCTGATCATCAAACATGAAGGTGTCAATCATCAGATCTACCCTGACTCAGTAGACAACTCCTGTGCAACCGTGTCTTTGTAAATATCACAGAGACCTTGGACAAACAAAAGAACCTCAAGACATTTGACTGGGACTCCTGCCAGAACAAGATTATCCATTTTAAAGATCACCAGGACACCACCACACCTCAGGATTTTGAAATCATAGCTTGTCACCCAGAAATCTTCAAGGAGGCTCTACCCAGGTTGCCACCAGAGAAACACATCCAACACTCCAATCAACTCAAAGGAGCGTTACCTAAGGTGCAACTCATCTATTGACTCACCCCAAACCAGGACGGCACCCTGTGTGCTTACCTCAAAGAGGCATTGGAGAAAGTACTTATCCGCCCCTCACAGTCCCCTTTTGGTGCTGCTGTATTCTTTGTAGCAAAGAAGTTGGTACCCTGTGCTTAGTCACAGACTACCAAGCCCTAAACAAAGTTACTATCAAAAATTGTTACCCACTACCACTCATTGATGGCCTCTTTGATGCCTTGGGTGGCATTATAGTCTTCTCCAAGATTGATCTGACTGCAGGCTATAACCAGATCTGTATCAAGTAAGAAGACATCCCCAAAACAGCCTTCTGCATCAAATACAGCCTGTACAAGTGTGTGATACTCAACTTTGGTATGGCAAATGCCCCGTCAACCTTTGGGACCCTCATGAACAAGGTATTTGCCCCCACATTAGCAAGCATGCTGTGGTATACCTGGACAACATCATTGTCTACAGCCCCTCAGTGAAACAGCATCATAAGAGCTTAGAGGCAGTCTTTGTCACCCTAGCGCAACATAAGCTGCTAGCCAAGCCCTCCAAGTGCCAGTTCTTCCGCAAACAACTACTCTTCTTGGGACACATAGTTTTGAAAGACAGCATTAAACTAACAGCCAGACAATCCAGGCTATTTTCAAAATTCCACCGCCAAAGGACAAGTCAGAACTCCGCTCTTTTATGGGAATGGTTACCTATGTACAACAATTCATACCCAACTGCGACGTCCTGACTGCACCTCTATCTGCCGTAACTGGCGCCAAATCCAAATTTGTATGGACCCCCCCCAACGTGACCTTTGCTTCAGACGTCTTAAAGAGAACCTCACAACATCACACATCCTCTAATATCCAAAACGCAATGGGGAATACAAAATGGAGACAGACGCCTCTGACACATCCATTAGAGGGGCACTACAAATAAAAACAATGATGGTGACTTCTTACCTGTAGCCTATGAATTACGCAAGCTGACAGACAACAAGTGCTGGTATTCCCTACACAACAAGGAAATATTGGCAATTGTGCACTGCCTAGTCAAATGGTGCTGCTACCTAGAACAACAAGAAGAGTTCACAGCCTTGAAAGATCACAAATCACTCATCTACTTCAAAGCCCAAGCAAATCTATCCCACAGCCAAGCCCAATGGATTGAACTTCTGGAAAGGTTCAACATGCTCATACAGTATAAGCTGGGCCCAGAGCATGCCATGGCTGATGCGCTGTCACACCTATACATCAGAACCACAAGGGGCAAGAATATGCTTGGCCCAGACTGGCCTCTCCTGGTGCTTTGTGCAAAGGACAAAGGTTTTCCCTCTGGTACTACAGATATAACAAGAAACTGTCATTAAAAACGAGCACTTATTTGCCAACATATACGGAACCCTACACCAAAAAATGTCTAATGAAACAACAATCCCATATTTCCCATACATCAGCAAGTTGATACAATCTTACATTATCACATAGACCTGGGACACAAAAAAAGCCACAACCTTTACAAATTCCTTAAACACAAAGCATGGTGGCCAACTTATACTGGGACATCCAGGAAGTCTTGGACCAGTGTTGTGAATAGCGGCATTCATCATGTTTCAATTTCGCCTTTGGTGGGTCATTTCAAAGAAAAATCCCTTGCTTTTGCCTTTGCCTCTCAAAATGAGCTGATATCTGAATCAGGAAATATGATTGTTTGGTTTCCTGACTCTGCGCAACTCACTTGCCCCACTCATACCTGTGGCAAGTGATCCTACTGTCCTGGAAGTGTTTTGTGGTATTCTCAACCACTATATATTACATTTCCTTATTTTCCAATAAAATTAAGTTCTATTCACATTTTTGTCTTTGTGTCTTCTGTACTTCTGCGCCTCTCTCTAGCCACGCCTAGTAGAGATTATTCTTCCAGGGCCGCAAGGTAATTGCATAGCCTTCCCTGTCATATAACTGAGACTTAGTACAAATCCAATCCTAAGGTTAGGATTTCCTGATGTGTGTCTGTGCCACGCCTCAGAGCATGACAACCAGTGCAAAGTATGTGAGAAATTTGTGAGGAGCAAGACCCCACCTAAACCAGTATTACCTATTTGTATGCAACTACCATTCAGGGTGTGTGCCCTAGATATTGTGGGCCCTATGCCAGGGAAATATAACAAGAAAAAATACATCACTAACACAATAGACTTTTCCACACAATGACCAGTGGAACAAGCAGTTAAAACACATACCAGCAATAACATACAACACTTCATAAGAAAAGAAATCATCAGCAAGTTTGGAAAGCCAGAACTCCTGATAACCAATGGAGGCAAAGAATTGACCTCTGACAATACCAACATATATCTCACCAAAAACAGGGTTCAGCACACAGTGACAACACCTTACCATCCTCAGGCCAATGGACGTGTGGAGCGGCTGAATGGCAGCCACATACAAGCCTTGGCCAAACTTACCGCTGGGAGACCTGAGGACTGGTACAAGCAGCTACCAAATGCATTACTTGTATGCAGGACTGTGTGAACAGATCCACCGGCA
The DNA here is from genome assembly GCA_014839935.2 of Entomophthora muscae. Classification (NCBI taxonomy): domain Eukaryota; kingdom Fungi; phylum Entomophthoromycota; class Entomophthoromycetes; order Entomophthorales; family Entomophthoraceae; genus Entomophthora; species Entomophthora muscae. The sequence continues at coordinate 41,014 of QTSX02005137.1, forward strand.
AAAGCTTCTTAGAGCTACTTTATGGAACACAACCCAATATTATCCAGGCGCTTTCAGGACCTAAGCTGGAGATTCCAGACAAGATTTATCCCCGCTCAGATCACCAGGTCATACAGGCCAATAGCAACCTATCAGAAAATGAAGAAAAGCGTCTACAAAAGACCTTCACCCCCATCAAAGACAGACACAAGGTTGGCAACAAAGTCTGGGTCATGAATACTGACAAAAGTAAACTGTAACCAGAAAAAGTTGGCCCTGCCATCATCCTAAAGGTAAAAAATAACACTTACCTTGTGCAAGGGCTTGGGAAACGTGAACAAGACAAAGTCCTCCACTATGATTGCCCCAGGCCCTGTAAGGAAAGACAAAAGCAGTGAGAGACTGTGTTACCCGCCAACAAACAACAGCTAGTCCAGTATGGCGCCCAGGCTCCCAACAACCTCCCTGACAACCTGCCCCCAGAGGAGGCCAACCCTCATCAAGGGGGGTGTCAAACCAGCAGGCTCAACCTGCCAGCAAGGTTCCAAATAAGCAGTTTTGTGACCCAAGACCCAACTATCCATTCACCTGAAGCCAAGTTAGGAAGACAACTCAAATTACCAAATACAATAACATGAACAGAAGCTGATCCTCCCCGGTGGGTAACTTGCTTTGGAGCTTGACTTGTTACAAGGATCAATCCACCCCCTTCACCATCCAACCATGTGCTCAAAACAATCATGTTCCTGTTATCCTTGATTCACAATGACTATATACTCACTATCTCTCAATAAATATTATTATTTAGTTTCTAAATATTTTCCCCTTATAAGTCTGCTAAAACAGCACAGTTACGGAACAGTTCTAACAGTTATGGCAGACCATGTGTTTGGTTGTAACATGCCAGCCCCCAGGCAAGGGTTGTTGGTAGATAAATTGCTAAAATCTTCCTCCACCCGCCCATGAAGTGTTCCCACCTGCAAGATCCTTGAAGTTGGTAAGGGCTACTTAAGGTGTTCATTATACCATGCTTGGTAAGGTACACATTGTTATCATCAGCCATGAGCTCTTTTCCCCTGTTCATAAGCAGGGGATCTGGTTCCCAAACTGGGTGATCATTCCTTTGCCTATGGACCTTCTCACAACGTTCCCTTTGAATCTCTTTTTTGGGCTAGGCTACTGACCATCCTTTCTGGACAACTTATAGCCCTGATGGTGTATTCTTTGGTTCCTTTGTCTCCTGCCACAGGTCATCCAACGCCTGGTGACTATGCCCTAAATGGCTGAGTTATGTTGCTAGGGGTTTTTTCCAGGGAGGTGTTCAAGGCAGGCAACCCCTTGCCTGATCTACAAGATTGAGGACTCCTTTGATGCTGCCCATTGGTTTGGCCACTAGTAGCAAGGGTTAAGTTACTGATGGATATCCCTGCACAGGTGAGTCCAGGCTCTCTACATCAACCCTGGGTAGTGTCAATCCTTTTTGTTGATGGGGTGTAGGGTAAATCACTGCTGCTTGGGGTACAGGGTAGAGGGTACCCCTGGATAAATCCCATCTCTTCAGCTGGTCTCCTTGCAAGGGGCTACTTTTTCTTGGAGCAACAAGATGATCTGTGGCTGGTTAACTCTTGGAATGCTTGTGGGCATACCCAACACCAGCATCATTGCAGCAGACATTGAGCAGCTGCTACTGATTCCGTATAGTCAAGGGGATCTTTGCTTGCTGTATGAAACTTTCCTTGACTGGTAGGAGGTAGGGATAAAGTCCCTCTCTGCTGCATGTAAATGGAGCACCACACCAATATTGTACTTGTAGGCATTAGTTTCTAATTGGTAGACCCCTTTGAAGTTGGGGTACTGGAGGACGGTGTTGTGACTGTGAGGTCTCCTAGTTTTTATAAGGGTTGTTATTTTAGAGGTTTTAAGACAGATTTAGTTATCTGGCTAATGATTTAATTTAGCTGGGGAGTCAAGGCCCTGGTTCTGGTATGGATCTTCTGGAATATGTGATTATCCTCAAGGAGGTCTGGATCTTGATCAAGCTTTAGGGCACTGATATGTCATTTGTGGCTCTTGCCTTTTCAGAACCTGGTTGGATTCTGTCTTGACTGATGATATGCCCCAGCAAGGGAGACTTGGTGGAGATGAACTCATACTTAGATTTTTGGCAACCAGCTGGTTGTCTTTTCATGCCCTAAGTACTCTGAGGACATATTTACTAGGCTGCTCTTTAGTAGGAATTTAGATTTTTTGTGGAATCTAGATATACTATGGCATTTTTTTAATATGCTATTTGAACGCTTTTTTTATTAATTAATAAAGGTGCAGGTGTTAATTATGTCATTGTTTGAAAGTACATTCCCAGGGAAGCCATACATGTTTCTAAATGCTGTCTTTGGAATGTGCTCATGTCTGGCTCAGATGTGATGGTATCCTGCAGCCAGATCAATCTTGATGAAGGCTTTTTATTCCCTAAGGCATTGAAGGGGTGTCTATCAGAAGCAGGGGTACTAGATATTGATTGTGGCTTCAATGAGTGCTGGGTAGTTGGCAAAAAGGTGAAGGCCACCATCTTTCCTGGCCACAAAGAAGATGGCTGCAAAAACAGAGATTTGGATTTCTTTGTGAGCTCTTTTTTCTATTTTTTTATTCAGGCATTCCTTTAGGGTGCTTTCTTCTTTTAGCATCAAAATATATTTAGGCCTTGACCTAGGTACACCCTGATGAGGTCAGTTATTTGTTAAATACCCTGTCAGGGGATTTTCCTGGTGGCTGTTCATGCAATAGGCAAGGGGATTCTGGGGCTGATTGTTGATTTACAGGATTGGCAACTGTTGTGAAGTTGACTACCAGATATTTAAATCAACATGTAAGGTTTTCTTAAACAATGTAAAATAATTTTTACTAGTAATTCAGGGGTGTGAAACCAAAAAATGATTAAAAACACTGGGAGTTGACTCTGTTTAATAATTCTGTTAGTTCATAGACCAATTTAAGGGGCAACTTATACGTAAATTTACTAATAAAAATAAAAAACTACCTGTGATTGACACTCTGAAAGTAAAAGCAGCCAAGATAATCCTTTTTATCCAAATTTAAATTTTATTAATAAAAACACTTCTGCACTTTTATAAATCTTATTCTTTACTAATACAAATTTATTATTACTATCCACAGTTGTAAGTTGACCTCCCAATAACCACTATACTATATTTAGTGGTATATATTAATCAACTACCCCAATGTTTTACATTATGGCTATTCTGGATTTCTATATCAATTAGTGCCATATAAATTAAACAAGATTAATTAATAGATTTTATATGTAATTTATAGAAAACAGAAATTCAACTCCCCCTGTTTGAAACTATCCACTTGCTACATAATTGGCTTTACATTTACCTAATCAAAGGCTTGGATTTTAGCCTAAATTAATAAGTGTTGCACTATGGATGCTACTCAACACCCACCAACTTGAAAACTTTCAGGGTAACTAGTGAATAGAGCTTCTTAATATTTTAACCCTCACTGTGGTAAATAACCCACTCCCAGCTCCCCCTGTACACTAGTACTACTAATAAAACCTCTCTTCTGATTTGATTTTTCAATATATGTTTTAATTTCTTGTACATAGAAAGCTGCCTTGCTTTTGGGTTAACTTTCAAACCCATTTTTAAATTAAGCAAGTTTTATATGTAAAAAGCATAGTGATTTTAACTTCAGGTCAACTCCAGGAAAGTTGACAGTGAGAATTAGGGGCTTTCAGCTGGTCAACAGTGCCAAACTTGACACTTTACTAATTTTTGGATGGTCAACCTCCAATAAGAAATTCCCACATAATAACTTATTTTGCAATTATGATCTATTACTCTCCCTGCTACTCCCCATATAATTTTTATATACTTTATTTTATTTTTAATTATATTTTTTCATTGATTTAGCAATAAGATGTTATGCTGAACCTAACATCTTTGATGCTTCAGCATAAAACCTCTTATTTTCTGTTTACCACTTTAGATGTATAATTTGAGTTTTATATTTTGCTTCCATTTACTTTGTTATGTTTTTTTTCTTGATAAATAAGACTTTATTTACATAATTTTAATTATATTTTGCTTTACTTTGACACTTTGTGTTTGATATATCTTCTTAATTATTTTACTTACAAAGCTATACTTTTCTTTAGCCAATATCATCCAAATCCAACAAGCCTACCAAGCGCCAAGCCTCAAAGGGCTCCAAGGACCCTGCAACTACCCCCTAAGCGTGCCAAGAAACCTGCAAAGGAAAAGTCTCCCACTCCATCCCCCCCACTCCATCTTCTCCCCCCTCCGCCCTCATCTTCAACTTCCTCCAAGTCCTCAAATAAAAGTGACAAATCTCTCACTGATCACTCATTTTACAAGTCAGATGCCAACTCCAAGCCCACTAAGGAGCACCGTACCAAGAAGCCAAAGGCTGCCAAGGAGCCCACCTCTTCTTCTGGTAAGAAAAAAGGAGGCATCCAAGCAGGCCTCAAAGAGCCCTCCTCTTTCCCCTCCTGATGGCTCTTCCCCCCTCTCTCATCTGACCCCCAAGATGAACCTGATGAGTTCTCCAAGAGGTTCAGAGCTTCTGGTCACATGGATTGGGATCCACTGGCCATTCACAACATTTTTAATGTAAACAGAGAGATCAAAGTCCCCAAGCGCTCCCCCCTGTTACTTCCCCATCATGTCTCTAAAGGGCAGCCCTGGGTATGTCACTGATAATTACATTTTCAATTGTAATAATCAAAAGCTGCCACCAAGAGCAAACACTTTATTTGTGAGAATAAGTCTTGTGGGGCCTGCCTGAATAATTAGGCTGGGAAAGTATTACTACTGAGAAGAGGGAACACACTTGTGAGCCCCCAATAACCTGATCACAAGAATGCTAAAGTGGTACCTTGTTCAAGTCATTCCCACCTCTGCCAACCTCTACGCTTCCAATCTGGCTATCAAGGCCCTCCAGCACCTGAAGCCAAACAATCTCAAGTTGGTGATCACACAGGAACAGATGGCTAATTTTATCAGCAACAAAAAAATCTCTGCCAATTCCCCCTAAGGCCTCATATGTCCTCTCTGAGCTTATTCTCACTCATGAGTTCAAGCAGCTCCCAAGTGGGGAGTACTTCTTCCTCTACAATGACGGACCAGGTGTCAAGGAGTGCATATTTGCTACTCAACTCAGCAGAACCTGATGAAGTTGAAAAGGGCATCACCCTGGATAGTTGATTGTAACTTTTCTACCTACCTCTAGATGTTTTACCAGATCTGTATGGTCCATGCCCAGATTGACATCTGGCTGATTCCACTTGTTTTATTCCTTCTTCCCAGGGCCACTGAAGCCATTTACTACTGTGCTTTTAACATCCTCTTCCAAGAGCTTGCCCTCCTTCCCTCCAGTTTTAATGCAAAAAAGACCCTCTCAACACCTGCACTAACTCCTCTATTCTGACAAGGACCAGATCATCCTAGTTGCTGAGGAAAAGGTAAATCTTTGAGCTCTAGGCCCACAAATATGCATTATTGACTTTGAGCCTGCTCAGTTCAATGCATACAAAAAGCTGTTTTTTTGGCAAATTGAAGGGGCTCCACTTTCATTTCTCTCTCAAAATTGCTCAAAATGTGCAATCCAATACCAAACTAAGTAGTTTGAGCTGCATGGATACCTCAGACACCTGCAAATTTTTTAAGACAAAATTCAGTGTCTTGGCTTTTTTAAAGCCAAATCAAACTGTACAGGGGTATAAGGCTTTCTCCAAGGATTCTTACATAGTGAATTATATATATTTCAGGATTTTCCTGGGGTATTTTGAGCCCCAGTGGATTGGTAAGGTCATCATTCAGGCAACAGTGGCAAAATTGACTGTAGGGATGTAAAAGTGAGAATTCAAAAGTGAGAATCTAAAAGTGGCCATGTTGACACTTTTAAGATTTTAAAATTAAATTAAAACAGCTCATCTGAAATTAAAAAAATTTTATGGTCATATAAAATACTTTTTATTCATTCTCTCAACTAAAAAGTCAAGAAAAAGTAATTAATTTACTATAAAAAGCCATTTTGAAAATTTAAAAAGTGTCAACATGGCCACTTTTAGATTCTCACTTTTGAATTCTCACTTTTACATCCCTACAGTCAATTTTGCCACTGTTGCCATCATTCATAGGTGAGGCAAGGCCAGCGCTATTGCCTCATGGAATTTGTATCAGGATTCTGCATCATTGGCAAGCTAAAGATTAATCCAGCCATTGAGGCCTACCATAGATGACTCAAGTCAAACTTTGTGCTCCACCTAAAGTTCAGTAAGTTATTTTCCCTGCTCCAGCATGAGCAGGAAAAGAACATCTCTAAGCTGCATGATCTGGCCAACTGTGTCCCCCATCAAGCCCTTCACTTAGTTGACCTTTTTCACAAGGCCATCCAGGATGCCATCAAGCACAAGTACAAGGCCTCTTAGATCAAGCAGTAGCTAGAGCTCATTGCAACTGCCCTCCTGGAAGGTGTCAGGTACCCACTCTCAGACAGCTGGCCCGCCGTTTTGGAGGTAACTTGGGCCAGGTTTTTGTGGGCAGGGCCCACCACAAGAGAGGGGCTAACTTTAAGAGGTAAGAAGTAGACTTTCCTAACCAAGACCACAGGCCAGCAGCCAGTACAATGGTGTCCACCACCCCTGTGAGGGTGATTAAATTATACCAAAAAGCTTGCTGGTATGGTTGGTTGGCAGGTTGGGGGAGAGGCTGGCATCAGTTTTGGTGTTACAGGCAGTTCCATATAAACGTTGTAGGCCGGGAGATAGTTGAATTTTCCTCTAAATAGCTTGGGTGTAGAGAATATCCACAGGCCTTGGCAGTTGTATCTGATAGTGGATTGGATGTGGGCTAATGGGTCAAGTTTGATGATTTTCTCTGGTATGTAATCCTTATATTTGGGCTTTAATGGGTAATTGGTAAAATAAACAGGCCCAAAGGGAGCACCAGGTGGACAGAAAACTGCAGGCAGAGGGGCAGGAGGGCTGGTAGATCTCAAACTTAACTTATAGACGGCAAATACAAAATATGGTAATAGCTGTATGAGCCAAAGTAACATAACCTTTATTCAAAAATGGCAATAAGTTTGGAGCGCGGGGTCCTTTGGTCTATATAGCACCCCACCTCCAAACTTAACATTTTCTATGGGGGGTTCATCAGGGCATTAGGGAAAGCTGGGCCGGGGGAATTGGGTACTTGGGTCTGAAGGCAGCAAAATGGCGCTTGGCCCAGGAGTTCTTTCATTGGTCAAGAATCTCAATTTGGCTAACTGATTATCTTGCTATAGCGTTGTGGTCATGGGGCCGGGCTGCGGGCCTGTGCCTCTTTCCTGGGTTGGCTCCTGATTGATTACTTGAGAGGAATTCAGACTCATGAAGTTTACATAGGCACCATCTCTGCCTTCATTAGGCAATTCAAGAGGCTCCTCCTAAGGCGCCACCATAGTTGGGCTGGTGTTGGTATTCTGGCTTCAGGAACTCACAGGAGCCTCAGCTTGCAGGGGTTTAATCCCCAAAAAACATGGGCAGCCCAGCGGCCTGTAGGGATCTAGGGCCAGGATTTGAATCCTGCTCCCGGGCCTGGGTTTCCAGAGGGGAAGAATTGTCAATCTTGACATCATCTCCTTCTTCCCCTTGGCCCCCTCCTTCCAATTCTACTTGTTCAGGTAGAGTTGGACAGCTTCTTGGGCATTAGTCAGGTTGCTCAGCAATTCCCAGGTACTTTCTTCCAGTGGGTATCCTCTCCACTTGACGTAGTACTGGGGTTTTTGGTAGTGAGTTTGGTCACTGTGAATGTATTCAACTTCATATTCCTCACTGCGGTTTGTTTAGATGGGTGGGGGGCTGTCTTAATCCTTTGGTGGGGGAAGCAAATTCCCATCCTTCTTGAACAACAGGGATTGGTGGAACACGGTGTGAATCTTCCAAGAGGGGGGTAGGTCAAGCTTGTAAGCAACTTCCCCAACCAGTTTGGTGATCTTGTGGGGGCCACTTATTCTGTGAGCTAGCTTCCTACAGGGGACATTTAGGGGCACATTGAGGGAATCCAGGTATACTTCATCCCCAACTTGCAAGGATTGGCCTGGTATGCGTTTTTGGTTGGCAAAGACCTTGTACTTTTGCACTGCACAGTTCAGATTGGTCAAGCATGTTTTTTGTGTATCGTGGATCTGTTCAACCCAGGAACGTCCAGTGGTCTTAGTTTCCTTCTTGCCAATCTTAGGATCCCAGGTGGGATCAAACCTGTAGTTGGCTTTGAATGGAGACATTCCTGGGGAGGTGTGGTCTTTACTGTTGTATGCAAACTGGGCCATGGGAAGCAGGTTGGCCCAATTGTCCTGGTTGGTGTTGGCATAGCATCAAAGGTATTGTTCAAGGATCTAGTTTACTCTTTTGGTTTGGCTGTCAGTCTGCAGGTGGTAGGAGGTAGATACACACCTCTTGACTCCCAAGTCTTTCATTACTTGTGTCCAATAATTTGACGTAAATTGGAGTCCTCTGTCTGTGATAATCTCTTCTGGCGTCCCGTTTTGGGTGAGAATGCGGTCATGGAAGTGTTGGGCAGTCTCAGCTGCTGTGCAATGGGTGATGGTTGGTACAAAGTATGCCATCTTGGTGAAGCAGTCTACCATGACTAGGATTGCATTGAAGGAGAGGGATGAGGGCAGTTTGACAATGTAGTCCATGGAGACGGATCTCCACGGTCCATGGGGTATGTCCAAGGGTCTTAGGAGTCCTTTAGGTTTGTTTTTGCGGGGATTGGTCTGTCCACAGCCCTCACATTCTTTCAGGTACGCGCTTACTTCTTGGACCATTTTTGGCCAGGCAAAGTTCCTTCTAATGCTCCGGAGGGTCTTGAGTCTCCCTGGGTGTCTGGCCATCTCTGAATTGTGATAATCTCTCAGGATGTTGGTCCTGATGCTTCCTTCTGGCACAAAGATTATGTTGTGCAGCATTAGTATTGTTCCCTTCAATGAGTAGTCTTTCTGATAGTGGGGGCTATCCAAGGATTTTGAAAGGTTGGCAATCATGGCTTTGGTGAATTCATCAAGTGACTGGGCCTTCAGCACTTCTGGTTTACTGGCCCTGATCTTCATCAATCCCAGATAGATACCTAGGCTAGCTGGGTCCAGGAGTACTTGTGTGTTGTGGTTGCAAGTTTCCATGTGAGTGGGTGCCAGGTCAGATCTTCTACTCAGGGCGTCTGGTACTATGTTCACCTTTCCTGGCTTGTAGTCTATGGTCAGGGTGTAGTTGGCCAGTTCTAAAGCCCATATTGCTTGTTGTTGGTTAAGCTGTTGTGGTTTGAAGAAGTAGACCAAGTTCTTGTGGTCTGTCAGGACCTTTACTGGGAATTCAGCACCACAGAGGTATTAGCGCCAATGTTTCAGGGTCTTCATAATGGCTAGCATCTCTTTGTTGTAAATCAGGTAGTTTCCTTCCGCAGGCAGCATCTTCTTGGAGTAATATGCTACAGGATGTAGCATACTATCCCCTCCTTCCTGAAGAAGGACCCCACCCACTTCAAAGTTGGACACGTTGGTTTCCAGCACAAATGGCTTGGATGGGTTGGGCATGGCCAGGACGGGGGCAGAGGTGAAGCCAAGTTTCAGGGTCTTGAAGGCGGTGGCGCATTCCAGAGTCCAGGCAAAGGCAACCTTGTCAGAGCACAGGCGGATCAGGGGCAGAGTGATGAGAGAAAAATTTTGGATAAAATCCCGGCAGTAGTTTGCTAGCCCCAGGAAACTTCTGACGTCCTTCCAGAATGTGGGGGTTGGCCAGGAAGTCATGGCGTCCACTTTATCCTGAGCCATTGCAAACCCTCCAGTTTTCACTACATAGCCCAGGAACTCTACTTCTGGTTGAAAGAACTCACACTTCTTGAGCTTTGCGTGTAAGTTGGCTTGAGAGAGTTTTCTCAAGATCAGGTCTAGATGGAGTAAGTGCTCCTCATGGGTCTTGCTATAGATGAGGATGTTGTCAAGTAGGCTCACAGAACTAGTCAAGGTATTCAACCAATACTGTGTTTATCATGCCCTGGAAGGTGCTATGGGCGTTGCATAGTCCAAATGGCATCACCAGGTATTTGTAGAGTCCATACCTGGTCTTAAACGCTGTTTTGTATTTGTCACCCTCTTTGATTTGAATTTTGTTGAATGAATCTCTAAGGTCAATCTTGGAGTACACCTGGGCGCCTGTCAGTACATTGCACAAGTTGTCAGTGTTAGATATGGGGTAGCAGTTCTTTACGGTTATCTTGTTCAATTTCTGATAATTAACACACAGGTGCATGCCTCCGTCCTTCTTGCCCACAAACAGCATTGGTGATGAACAAGGGCTCTTGGACACGCGGATGAAACCTTTCTTGGTCATGTCTTTGATGTACACTTTGAGAGCCAGCTGCTCCTTGTGGTTGCAGCTATAAATGGGCCCATGTTTGGGTTTGGTTCCTGGCAGGAGGTCAATAGCATGATTGTACTTGGTGTGTTTGGGGAGGCAAGTGGCCGCCTCTTTGCTGAATACATGGGTTCATTTCCCTAGGGAAGCAGGTAGGACTCCCACGCTTGGTTCAATCTGTATGGTAATGAGTCTTTGGGGAGTTCTTTGGGATTGGTGCAGAAGGGAACAATGTTGTGGGTACCTTTATCACCTAAGGTGACATTCTGTTCTTGGTAGTTGAGGATGAGGCCATGCCTGTCTGACCAGGAATCCCCAAGGATGATGGGGTGTGGTAGGCCTTTCAACAAGATGAGGGATGAGGGGTAGGTGTTGTTTCCTATTATCAAGGGTAGTTCTTGCTCACATTTGTATCCTGTGTCTTTGGTGCTGTTTCCCAAGATGGTCTGTAGACGGTTCTCAGAGGCAGACAGGCCTAGTTCTTGGGCTAAGTCCGCGTCAATGAAGCTCTCATCTGCTTCAGTGTCAATGAACGCCTTTAGTTTTTGAATTGTTCCCCCAACGTAAACAGATACTAGGATGAACTTGTAAGACTGGGAAGAAGCGTTTATTGGGGCCAATGAGATGGGAGCAGGGGTTTTTTTGGGCAGGCTCTGGTCAAGTGCCTTGTCTCATGGCAGTGAAAACAGAGACCTTCTCTGTAGTGTCTTTGGAGTTCCTCAGGGGTCATCCCCCCTCTGTTGGGTATGGCAGTTTGGGTTGGGCGGGTCTGAAGATTACCTGGCATTCTCTTGGTTCATGCTGAGGCCTTTGCATAAAGGAATCAGGTCTTCTAAGCCAAGGGTGGGCGGGTGGTGCTTTAGTAAGTCCTTCATGGCTGGGTTCACTCCTTTTTGGAAGATGATGGCTGAAAATTTGTCCTCAAGTTGAGTGTGGGTCTTTAGTTTAAGGAAATTGTCAATGTAAGCCTGAATGGGTCAAGAGCCTTGGCAGATTTCTACCAAGGAGTTCAGGGTGTAGTATCTGGTGTTGCAATCCTCCCCAGTTGCCATTAATTCAGCCTCAAACTTGGCATAGTCCAAACAGAGCTCCACATCTTCTGCTGTGGCTTTGCCAAACCAGTCCAGAGCGTCCCCAGAGAGCATGGAAGCAACCCCCAGTATTTTCTTGGTGTTGCTGGTGTAGGAGGGTGTGTTGGTCTGGAAGTGCAAGCAGAGGACTGGCATAGCTTGTCAGGCTTCCTCAAGCATGAGCTTCCCCATATAGGGCATCTCTACCTTGGTGAGGGACTGGTTCACAATCACATTTTGCACTTGAGAGGAGGGCTTGTTGGTATCAGTGGTGGTGGTGTCAATTCTTTTTGGTTTGTTTGGGTTTGTGCTCTTCCACAGAAGAGATCAGGTTCATGGTCATCTTATAGGTGTAATAAATTATTATCAATAATAAAAGCATACAAGATGCCCCAAGAAATAACAACATCTTGGGGCTCAGGGTACGCGGTTTTAAAAAGATTGCCATAATGTCAGAGACCCACTCTCGGGCAGCTGGCCCGCCGTTTTTGGAGGTAACTTGGGCCAGGTTTTTTGCAGGCAGGACCCACCACAAGAGAGGGCCTAACTTTAAGAGGTAAGAAGTAGACTTTCCTAACCAAGACCACAGGCCAGCAGCCAGTACAATGGTGTCCACCACCCCTGTGAGGGTGATTAAATTATACCAAAAAGCTTGCTGGTATGGTTGGTTGGCAGGTTGAGGGAAAAGGCTGACATTGGTTTTGGTGTTACAGATGGTTCCATATAAAACGTTGTAGGCCGGGAGATAGGTGAATTTTCCTCTAAATAACTTGGGGTAGAGAACATCCACAGGCCTTGGCGGTTGTATCTGATAGTGGATTGGATGTGGGCTAATGGGTCAAGTTTGATGATTTTCTCTGGTGTGTAATCCTTATATTTGGGCTTTAATGGGTAATTGGTAAAAATGAACGGGCCCAAAGGGAGCACCAGGTGGACAGAAAACTGCAGGCAGAGGGACAGGAGGGCTGGGAGATCTCAAACTTAACTTATAGACGGCAAATAAAAAATATGGTAATAGCTGTATGAGCCAAAGTAACATAACCTTTATTCAAAAATGGCAATAAGTTTGGAGCGCGGGGTCCTTTGGTCTATATAGCACCCCACCTCCAAACTTAACATTTTCTATGGGGGGTTCATCAGGGCATTAGGGAAAACTGGGCTGGGGGAATTGGGTACTTGGGTCTGAAGGCAGCAAAATGGCACTTGGCCCGGGAGTTCTTTCATTGGTCAAGAATCTCAATTTGGCTACCTGATTATCTTGCTCTAGTGTCGTGGTCATGGGGCCAGGCCGTAGGCCCATGCCTCTTTCCTGGGTTGGCTCCTGATTGGTTACTTGAGAGGACTTAAGATTCATTAAGTTTACATAGGCGCCATCTCTGCCTTCATTAGGCAATTCAAGAGGCTCCTCCTTAAGCGCCACCATAGATGGGCTGGTGTTGGTATTCTGGCTTCAGGAACTCACGGGAGCCTCAGCTTGCAGGGGTTTGATCCCCAAAAACACGGTGGGCGGCCCAGCAGTCCATAGGCCCAGCAGCCCGTAGGGATCCAGGGCCTAGGTTTCCAGAGGGGAATAATTGTCAATCTTGACAGAAGGGGCCAAAAATGAAGAAGGGCAAAAGGGGGAGGAATAAACTTGCTTGCTTGGTTCTGTGCTTTTTACTTTTTACTTTAAAATTTTTTGTTATAATTTAAAATTTTTAATTTTATTAAATATTTTTTTATATGTGTAGAAGAAAAGTTTGAGATACATACTTATAGTTGGAAGTGAATGAAATGTCTTAATCTTTGTTAATTTGCTAATAAAACAAGATATTTACAGCTGTTTATATGAAGTATAACAAACAAATTTAACATTCTATTATATCATATTTGTATTTTTTAAAATATTGTATTTATCTTTTTTTCTCATTAGAATTGAAATTTTTATTCAATAAAAAATATTTTTATCTTTGAAAAGTGTAAATTACATAGTAAACTGAGAAATAATTGCATATTTTGCCTTATTTTTATTAATCAAGGAATTTTTATATATTTTTGAGTTTTCTGGAGTAACTTTAGTATACTATAGTTGTATAGATAAATTTTTATATTCCAAGTACTGTAGATTCAGAACCTAAAGGTAAAAATGTGGGATTGTCAAATTCTTTTGTGTGAACTCACCAACTTACTGGAATATTTTTCATCCTTTTATATAAAAAATTAAGTTGTTCTGTGATGAAAATTACTCCATAAGTTGGTGATTTCACGCAAAAGAATTTGAAAATCCCACATTTTTACCTTTAGGTTCTGAATTTAAAGTATTCAGAACATCAAGTACTTTTAATTAAAAACGTGTCAACTTCTAGTAGTCAATCAGATAAAACCCAAATTTTCACTTTACTTAATAGTCAACTACTAGAGAGCCAATATTACCACTGTTGCTATTAAATTTTATTCCTGAAAGTTCTTTACATTCTTGAAGATAAAAATCTTTTTATTACAAGAGTTACAATCAGCCTTGCTGGCATTCTTCTCACCATATGCTTCTTTATTTTCACACATACATGATCTCTCATAAGGGTGTCAAGGTATGTAGTATAGACATGATGGTGCATGTTTTCTTGTTGTATAGTGAGATTGTAGCTTTCTCAGTCAATGGGAAGTTTTTTCTCATCCGGTCTAAACTGTTTATAATGTTGTACTTAGACATTTGGATGATGGGGCTTTCAAAGGTGGTTTGAATATTCCCTATTCAATACAGAAGGGTTTAGTTGCTCTGATGATTCAGGAACTTCTGTTGTTTACCAATTTTACATGATTTACGTTGTTTTTAGTTGTAGGTAGTTTCATGAGGTTAAAAAACCTCTTGTAACAAGGGAATGGTCTACTAATGTGTCAAATAGTGATTTAACTGGTATCTTCAAAAGCAGAATGATAAGTGAAAAGTTTATTTTCAGTTAGGACAGCAAACAGTATGGGTTTTGGAGGACATTAGAATGTGGTATTTAAATTCAAATCTTGTTTTCTGTATAAGTCTTGTAATGCAGGGTAAGAATGCTTTCCTGGGCACTTTTATGACACCTTTTCTCTCTATAGATAAAAGATCAGTGTTCATATGGTTTACTTGGGTGCTAAAACCCTCTCCCTGGGGATTAGAGTTGGTGGTATTGTTGGCCTGTTTATTAGGATGAGTTTACTTTCTAGTTATGGGGCTTTCCTTGCATTTTTTTGTGTTGTTCAGGTCATCAGATTTCTAGATAGCACATTTTCCTTCCAATAAGGTTTCTTGAAGGTTAATGTCTCTGCTCATAGAAAATTAAATTATATGTGGACTAGGAGTATGCTATAGAAATTCAGATGTGCTGCAGTACTATTAAAATATATATTTCTGGGGGCTAAATTGCAAATACCTTTGTATGTAGCTACATATTTGACAATAGTTTCAGTCATCTTGAAGGTTCTTAGCCCTTGTATTATCATTACATCCAAGTCTTTGTGAGAAATTTTCTCCTTTAAATCTTTCTTGAATATTTTCCAATTTTTTTATGCCTGGTATTTTTTTAAACCAGTCACTCACAAGTTGAGAGGCTATTCCTGTCACTTGGAGGGCAATCTTGCTAGCCCATCTTTTCTTAAGATATACAAAATTGTGGATTTATTTTGTATTGTTTGAATCCAGAGGATGGTCTTCTCTTGAAGTAGGCCTGTTAATGTCCTGATATCAGCTAAACAGAGACGCTGCAATATAACTTTTGATAATTCAAAAGAAGTTTGAGTTGCAGGTGGGTTCAGGACTCCATGTTTACTGAGGAATTTGTACTGTTTTCTGGGTAAAAGGATATTATTGAAAAAAGTACTATCTGTGGGTGTTCATGCCTATTTTTGCATCTGCTTAAGTTGGTTGGGAGTTCTATCTTCTGGGTTCTTTTCTTTAGAATAATTTTTCTTTAAGTTGTGTAGGTTTGCATAACCTACCTGTGCTACTCCTGCCAATCATATATTTCTTAAAATTATATAAAAATAAGATAAATGGGTATATTTAGAAAATATGATCCTTTATTTGAAATAAAAATAAAATGATATATAGTATTATGGGAAGTTACATGATGTCCCTATATGTCATGGCAGTCATGGATATTGTCCAGGCAGTGTTCCTTTTAGTATTCAGATATTTTGATCCCTGTACAACTTGATAGTGTGGTGGCAGTGCCAATTATTATTCAAACACTAGGTCAATTCTTGGGGAAATGCTCAACCTGAGAGTGATTGATTGTATACATTACAAAAATATCAGCTGAAGTTATGAATAAACCCCTAAATTTTATTCAGAAATGCTTAAAAAATCCTGTATCTAATAAATTTTAATTCAAATAAGGATTTTCGCACAATCAAGATTCAGGAAGCAAGAGACACCAAATCAGAAATATAGTTGAAGTGAAAGATACAAGATAGGTTTTCAATATATAAAATATATTTACTAAACTCCCAGTATTAAATTATGTACCTTTTTAATAAGTTTAAGCCCTTTTATAAGGGCAGAAGAATAAAATTTAAATAAAGATAAGACTATTGTTTTTTATTATTAAGGAGGTCATATGGGAGAGTAGTAAAATAATTCCAAAAATCAAGTGCAGGAAGTCAACTCTTCAATAAGCAACCAATCACCACATGAGGAATTCATTCTTCAGGGCTAATAATAGATTGATAATTTTATCTTTTCAATGAACCTAGCCTTTAACATAGTATGCTATACCATCTCAAAAATAGCATTTCAAAATACGCCATGTTAGATATAATTCAAGATGACTGTTTTTGTGCTAGTGATTTTGAATCACAAATAATAAAAAAAATTTAAAATTTGCTTATAATTTTATATTACAAAATCTTGAAAATATTATATCTCAAATTTTTTTTATTTTAAGTCAAATTAATCAACCCTTATTTATCTAACTTTGTTTATATACTGTAGTTTTCAAACTTGTTAAGATAAAAGTAAAATCTCAGTCTAAAAACAAAGTCAAAGTGGATCCAAATCTATTTTAATTTAATATAAACTCCTTAATTTTTAATTTTTTTTAGACTGAGATTTTACATTTATCTCAACAAGTTTGAAAACTACTGTATAAAATCATTTAGTGTGGGGTGTGTTTATGCCATCTCAATTTATACCATTCATTATAAGCTAAATAAACCTATGACCTTGATAAACCAAAGACTATTGTATAGTGTTAGAAGATATTCCTATAGTATTAATTCAAGGCACTTATAATAAGAATAACATAAAATAACACCACTAAGGCAGTCCTACTATTGATTATCATTGCTGGGTAAAAACTACTTTTGCTATATGTATTTTATAATTTTTCTATACATGGATACACTGAAGGGGTTCTTCTCAATAAAATATTTTATCAGTTGCTTTACTATGTACAGTGTTAGTTACACCATTTTGATTTATATCATTTTATATTCCACTGGGTTTCATATCACCTAATTGATTTGACACACATAATGGATAGGGGAAATAAGGGGAAATTACATATGATGCCACCCTATGCTAATTAATTCCTCAATTATAATTCCTGGCTTTCACTTTTAAGAAGTATTATTTAGCCAATTATCACCTAAAATAAAATGTAAGAAAATATATAAAAATTTGAAAATATGTATTTTTTGGTCTCTTCTAAACAACCAGGTACTTTATAACCCTGTTGTATAAACTAATTTAAAAATATTTAAGTTTTTTCTTTGTCCCAGTTAAAAAATCTCCACAGTGGATTTTTAATTCAATATAAAAAATATGTGAATTCCTTATTTTTTGAGTTATGGAATCTCAAATACGCCATTTTAACTGCAAGTTTTCAGTCAAAACCAAAAGTTTTGCATACTTGAACTACTAATAAAATTATTTTTACAAAAAAATTTAAAATTTCAATAGTATATATTTTTTTGCTTTTTTCTACAGTTCTATGTAAAAACACTTATTACTTTTTACATATAAAACATTCCCATTTACCCCTTTAAAAACCGCCCTCTAAATTGATAATATTTCAATACTAATTTAATTTTATATGCCTTCTAAGCCTACCACTAAAGCCAAAAAGACCAAAACTATCCCTAAAAAGCAGCCTGCTAACGCTATGGCTCCCCAAAGACACCCACACCCTCACCAGAGCCTAAGGAGACAATCCCCACTCTTCCTCACTCTTCATTTGTTTATTCTATGTTAGATCCCCAGGAAAACTTATTCAACTTTAACTGACACTCTGATCCCACCTCAGAGCCTGAAGAGGAAGATGAGCATGAGCCTGATCTTAGTGCTCCTGTTGACAACAAGATTGAGCTCTGGGATGTAAATACCATCCATAATATCTGTAATCAAAATGTCGCCTTTGCTGTGCCCACCACATACCTGCTAGCTACCCTATAATTTCCAAAAAGGGAGAAGCTGGCTTTGTATACAAGAGATACAGCTTCAGCTGTAATGACACAAAGAAACTCATCTCTCAACATCACTTTAAATGTGATAATGTTGGGTGCCCAACAAGGCTTGTCACTTATGGTTTCACTAGGTTCAAGGAGTTAACAGTAGGCCACAACTGCAGCAAGCCTTTTGACCCCCTATATCAATTGATAGGCTGGTTTCTTTGCCAAGCTATTACTATTACCAGGGATAAAACCTTCAATGAGATTTTCAATGATGCCATCATTAACCTCAATGACTCCCAACATGCATCTGTTGGTGACGCTGTTAAATTACATAGATACCTCACTGATCAGAGATATGTTCTGAGCACTGAAGGCGTCAGTGCAAGCTCCATTGACTAATTGATTTTTTACCAATGAGAAAAAATTATCTTGCCATGTGAAGAGACTACTTATCAACAATGACAGCCAAAACGCACATAAGTACATTGTCTGCTTTGCCACAAGCCAGGATCTTCACAACCTGTTGAAATGCAAAGCTTTGCTTGCAGATTGCACTTTCTCTACCTGCCCAAAACTCTTCAGCCAGCTTTAGAATATCCATGGAAGGTTGGTAATCTAGTTTTTTCCCTGGTCTTCTACTTCTTTCCCATCAAAAACAGTAAACATATGTCTCTGCTCTTACAATATTGAAGAACAAGCTTGATAAATCCTCCCAATCATCAAAGAGGAGTCCAAGGAGACCAGAGGGCGCAAGAAGAAGGCCCAGCACCAGGATGAAGACGCCCCCACCCCCAAGAAGCAGCCAGAAAATCTTCCCTACCATGAATATCTGGTATTGGATTTTGAGCAGGTTCAGGCCAATGCTTTTATTAGAGTCTTTAATAGCTCCCCCAGGGATGCTATATCCACTTCTGAAGGCACTCTGCTGCTGCCTCCAAAAGTGCTCTGATCTGCATGAGCTTGTAAATGCAGAAGGCACCAAAGAAAAAAAGGCTTGTTCACCTGCTTTGTTGCCCTTGCTCTGGTTAAAAATGAGGAAACTAATGCCTTATACAACGCCCTCTTCTGTCATCCCTATATTATTTCCAACCAGGCAGTCTTTGCTCTTTTCATTAAGTATTTTGAGACTCAGTAAGTTAGTGTCTTTCAAGGAGCACATTGCATCAGTAAAGGCGGTGACTCAATCACCTGAAATTCTTCAAGAAGATCAAAGACGGGCTGATCAAGACTGCCTCTTCCTGTCAGGGATCCAGCCAGTGGGGGTTTCCTGGGAACTTGCAGTCAGAAGCCCACAGGCCTGGCAGGGAGGGCCCATCACAGGATTGGGGCTAACTTTACAATATAGGACAACAATTTGCCCAGGATTGCCCAGGGTCCGCTTGCAGGCACCATAGAATCAATCAAGCCAGTGAGAGTGATATACATCACTCCAAATATCTGGGTGGAAGTAGATTCATTGGCAGCAACAGATTCTTGCGGGCATTAGGGCTGCAAAGTGTACAGTGGCGTCATTGGTATAAAATATGCGGGCAGGTAGTTGTACTTGTCACAGAATAGCAGAGGGGGCCAGGTAATCTTGAAGCCCTCTCTGTAAAAAAAATTTCTGTCTCTCTAGTTCTAGCTTCAGGGTCGTGGATTAGGATTTCCTCTAGGGTAAACTCCAAATACGCAGGGTTGGGTGGGTACTTGGTGAAATATACTGGGGTGAAGGGAGCTCCTGGGGGACAATAAAGGTCAGGCAGCTGGTCTGCGTTTCTTGGGGAAGGTGAACGCGGGATACAGAGCCACAAGAAGTAGACTGAAAATGAAATAGAACTAATAACAAGTACAGTAAAACCTGGTTGAACCAAAGTTTCATATCACTTTATTACAAAAATGGCAATGGACATCTTCCTGGCTGTCCAGAGTATAAGTATGCCCATTGGTCATGGGAAAACTTTTACAAATTCCATTGGCCCGGGGTTTACTGTTTACCAGGTTTTCCCAGTCCTTGGTGGCATCCATTGCAGGGTTATTCCATTGGCTGGCTCAAACTGAGAATGCTCAAATTCCCTTGTCCGGTTGTAGGGTTGGTCATCTCTGGGTGGCCTGCATTCTATAGGAAGCTTCTTTGTTTTCCCTTCCGCAGGGGCCTGAGTTATTTTGGGATCTATGGCTAGACCTGCCCGCTGATTGGTTGAGTTAATAGGGACCTTTAGTATGGGAAGTGTCAATGTAGGTGAATTTGACTCATCAATCTTTAGAGGATTTTCTGAAGTCAAATCTAGCTCTGGTCCAAGCCCAGAAATCTGTGGGCAGGCAGCCCGTGGGGTGTCAGGTTTCAAATCCCATAATTGAGGCTTTTCAGTGAGCATGGTTGATAGGAGTTTGTCACTTGTGACACTTCCCTTAAAGGGTGACATAGCCAATTTGCAACAAGAGTCCAGGTTAAGAAGCCCAAATTCAACAAAATCTTTGTCCATTTAAAAACCCAGCAATCCATCTCTGTCAGGATCTTTAAGACTGGCATTAAGAGCAAGGGAAACCCCCAAGCAGGCCAAGGCAGTGAAGAAAAATACATAAATCTTCAAGGTAGTCTAGTATACTATCCTAAGGATAGAAAGCTTGAGTATCTGCAAGCTATTTTAGTTTCACTTTCTACTAATGTCTGAGCCTTTTTGCAACAAGCACTTGTACTTATTGTTTATTTTTCTTTTGGGTATATCCTTTTTACTTTTTTTAGTATTTGGTACTATTATATTAGTCTTTGAAAATATATCATATATAGCTTGGATTAAAAAGGCTGTTCTTGTGTATATTTTGACTTTTTGGTTTTTACACAGCCTTGTTGCTACTAAATGACCCTTCTTTTTATTGCATAGTAGATTTTCTGAGGCTTTTCGAAGCCTATAATAGTTTTAAAATTATCTTTTAAAGGTTTTTGGTTCTTTGGTGATCATAAAATCTAAAATTTAAAAAAAGTTCTTTTCATAGCTGTGATGCCGTAAATTGAAATGGATTATTCACTAATGCTTTTGAGATTATGTTTTTGAGATAGCGTAAATTGAGATGCTGTTTTTGAAAAGGTGTGTTCTGCCTTTAGCATAAATCTAATTAAATTTTTAACAGTATTTTCAGGAATTTTTGCAATTGATATTACCTCCCCACCCACTATTGTATCACACAATACACAGGGTCACTCATAGAGGCGCCCCATTACATATATAATGGTATGGAGTATCCTGTAGCTAATGGCAAGTTACCAGCAATATCTCCTGTATAAAAGTGCTGCCAATTTGGTGTGCTTATCCCTTGCCTAATATATTACTAACCCAAACTTATTCAGACCCTGCTGCAGTGCCACCCCCTGGTGGGCTTGTGGATTCCCAGCATGCTATATAAATTATGATATTCTCAAATACTATAAATTCAGAGCCTAAAGGTAAAAATGCAGAATTTTCAGATCCTTAGTCAAAATTTTAAATCACATTTGTGGGATAGACTTTTTATAATTAAATTATTTTTATTTTTATTTGAATATTTCAAATTGTAGGAACTCATAGACACTTTTCAAATTTCAAGTTAAACTGCATATATTCCCAATGGACAGAATGATTTAACTGGAATCAGATTTGAAGTGTTAAAATCCATAAATCATTTTCATTAAGTTTACTATGTTTTTTGATCTTGAAGGATTTTCAAATCCAAGACTCAAATTTCAAATCATAAATGAATGTTACTAGTAAACTCAAATAATAATTGCAGGAACTAAAATCAACTTTGAATACATGTTAAAATACTAGGAAGCTTCAACCCAAATTGTAAAGCTTCACTATGACTAAAATCAAACAAAAATTCAATCTTGATAACCATGTTTATATATTAAAACAAATTAAAATGTAAAATTTTCTAAACCCAGAAAGGACATAATATTATACACTTCAAATCACAGATATAGAAACTTTGTTACTATTCAAATACTAAATCAAGAAAGAAAACTACCCACAACTAAACCAAAAAACTAAATATTGAGCAACCTGGGTTATTGCTGGTATGTTAAAGCTACAGATAGATGTTAGCCTTGCCAATGTACTCTACCTAATCCTATACAAGAGCACTACAGACTACATTAGAATAGAACTTTGAAGATAATTATGTTTATTGAAACTGGAGTACAATATAGCCAGTGGCTGCAATCTATCCAGGTGTAACTAAGAACTTTTTTCCCTTTCAGGCGTCTGTATCAATATATACTGCACCAACTCTTGTTCTTGTCCTTTCAGAAAGTTCTCAGTGGCTACCTTTGAAATAGGTCTATCTTTGCTGGCTGTGCCCATCCTGATTGGCTGTCCTGGCACATGATATGCTACTGGCCTTAGCAGGCGTCCATGGCACTTCAGCTACAGCCTACGCTCTTTTTGAGCTAGCCTACTGACATTTATTGATTGGCTGTATCTTACACGCCTATTATTGTGCTGGTAAACTACGCTGTATTTAGTTGATGCTTAGAAATTGTCCCTGTTCAGCCCTCCAACATTGGAAGGTAGAATTCTGGTATTCTATTTGCAGGGCTTAATAATTTATCCTTTTCTGGCTTGGTGAGCCTTCTGCTTATTAATGCAACAGGTCAAATTAGGGATTATACACCATATAATAGCAGATTTGATCAAATAGTGACTTGTGAATTATCTGCTGTGTAATGCTGACCCAAACCAATAAGGAACCTGATTATACACCGTGTAATGCTGATCCAAACTCAGTATTTCTTAGCCCTATGTGCATCACTTGTTTGATATACTCATTTACGTCCATCAGGTTGGGTGGTACTGAGTTGATACTACGTTCAATAGGATGGTATGAGCAATATAAAGTTGATAATTAAGTGATTACACGCTGTGTAATCAGTGATATTCACTATATTGGCTGACATTTATATGGAGTAAAATAGTTACATCAATTATAATAAAGTAAGTAATATACAGTGTATAATCAATACACATTGGAATGATGATCTGTGATAATACAGTGTATAATTGTTACATCTTATAATAAGCTGACAATTACACGGCGTATGACTGTCATATCTATTATATCATGTTGGTGATTATACAGTGTATAATTACTACACTTAAAAGAACATTGATCTAGTAATAATACAGAGTGTAATTGTTACATCTAATCTAATAAACTAACAATTACACGGTGTATAACTGATATATCAATTTTTAATAAGCTAATAATTATATGGCGTATAATTACTACACTTGATTATGTGATAACTAAGTGATAGTACGGCGTGTAACTGTCTAAGATCTGTGTGCAATGAGTAGCCTGATCATTTGTGGTCAATCAGCCTAATCTAGCACTAAATAAATACATATTTATTCTAAAATATATATTTTTATTTTATTTTTATGTACATACTAACCCAACTCCAACCAGCTCCTCCACTAGCCTGTGGGGCAGCCTGTCCACACGGGCATCCCAGAGGGTCCAAGAATAGACCTAGAACATAACATAAGGAGATTAATGCTAATACACAGGCCTCCCAAGGCGTTAGTGCCATCCAAACACATCCCACATCACAAGCCCAAAACACCATCTTGAATCCTAAACAGAAGCCACTCTCAAGGCCTATCACTAAAGTCTCCCATAATAGGGTTGTTGGGTACAATGAAGTTACATACACCTCAACAGTTTATCCAGTTGTAACACGCCCCACACTCTGGATCCCAGAGTTGCCACTGCATGTCCCCATGTTTTTTATACCACCTTTGAGTCATTAGCCACAATTGAGGAGCCGTCCACACCTGTGTTGTATGCCATCATTGACAGTGCCAGCACAAGCAAGCATGATCCCATCTTCTACACAAAGTTCCCCATCTTTTGTGCTGAGCCCAATAGCTTGGATGCTACAGTGCCCACCAAAGTCAAATTTCAGTTGGTAGATTGTGTGTAGCTCTCCTCAACTGCTTAAACAGGAGAATGGCAGCTCAGGATAGTGTGTCCTGGTTTGATGTTACAGCCAGATATATTAGCAGACTCAATGTTGTAAATAGAGTCATTAATGCTATTGTTATATGTCCTTTTAATAATGATAAACACAAAGATTATTTGGCTTTGCCTTTGAGTTTTGGAATTCCTTGCCTTCTGTAAATGGGTCAGTACCAATATCCACCCGTTCCAGAATACCATACCTTCCCTTGTCTGATCCTGGTATGACCTCACCCCAACGTGACCCCATTGGCCACTCTGTCTATCTGATGAGTGATCACCGTCCCTTGTCTACTATTTAAATGGAATCAATTCTCATAATAAAGACAAGTTTATCCACACTTGTGTTGGCTTTAATATTCTTCAAGCTTTTCCCCATCCTTTTTGCCAAAAGGAAGTCCTCATCTTGTATTCCAGGAAATTAAGGTGTGTGTGTCCTTAATTTTGCCCTGAAGGCTAACCCAAGGCTAGCTTCAACCTCAAATCTTTTGTTATAAAGATTTCCCGCTGTGTCCTCTTGGATGTTGTCCCCAGGAGCCAAACACAACATAATGGTGCTCACTAGAGGGGCTGCAAGCCCCTTGGTTACCCCATTCCTGCAGGCATTCTCTGGTCTTTCTCCCTTCATTTCTGAAGTGCCCGAGCAACCTAAAGTTTCTAGTCCCCCTCTAGAAGAAGATATCACCAATGCCCCCTCCACTCCTATGGTAATGATGCTGTATCCCAGGCCCTCTTGGGCCCCCTCCCAGCTTTCTCACTCAACTATAAGCAAGCTTGTGCCGCTGCCCACTCTCTCCTCCACACAGGCACTGTGGCAATGCACACTATCCCTGGTCTCTGTCCTAGGTATGCTTCTGAAGACCTATATTCCTTCCTCTTGGATTTTGGTCTTCCCCCCGCGCCAATGGAATCAATGAAGACTATTAGTGTGTTATTTAACCAGTTTATCCAACCTGCACTGATCCATCATCAATTGGCGTTGGGATCTCAAAATCAACTTTTGACTGCTGTGGCCACCGCTGTTTCTAACAACCACACTCAGAATATGGCCTATCAAGAATGGTCCCATAGTATATTTGCTTGCATTTCAGATATCCAGCGCAACTCACTAGCCTCACAAAAGTATCTGACCTCATATTTAAATTCTCTCTTCTCCCTGTTACCTGAGCATTCTAATGATCAACTTTGTGAACTGGATGACCACCAAGCTACTTGGCGCAGCAGATAGAGTCAACCCTCCTAAAGTACTGTTGGGATTTTGATACTTTAGTTGATGAGCTCAATCAGTTTTGGGAGCATGTTAATTCCCAGCTTGAGTTAGTTGGGACCCACGTCAATACTTGGGGCCAACACCTGAATTTACAGTATGGTTTGGACAAGGCTGCTCTGGGAGACACTCTGAGTCAGGTTCAGAACTACGTTGACAATAGGCTGGCCTCCATTGATTTAGCTCTGTCAACTCTTTCTGTTGAGGTCCTGTCTGCCTTTGAAGCTAGAGTATGGGAAGCCATAGTTGAACTCAAATCCACTAATCAACGTCAAGCTTCTTTTACAAACCCTCCACCAGTAGAACCTACACCCAACCCTTGCATTTGCTTGCTAACCAACCAAATAGCTACCTTTTGAGGTGAGATTGATCATTTGAGACAACGCCTCTCTGACCCTGATGATTTGTCTTCTGACTCTGATGGTGAGGAGAAGGCTGAGGTCACTGGTACTCCTACCCATTAAAATCATGGATGTTGCCCTGGCCTGGAAGACCAACCCTGTTTCAACTGTGCTCTTGCTCTGGACCAACTAGCAGAAGTAAAAAACAACATTACAGATAGGCAAGATGCACTAGAAAGGGAGGTACAGAATCTCTCTTGCTTGACTGAGATGATAAATGGCCAGATTACCCCTTTGACTGCTCAAGCAGCTTCCCTGGCCACTTTTATCAATGGGATTGCTGGTACACTAACAGTGCAACAGACTAAGATTGATGAATTTGGAGCTGCTGCCACTCCCACCAAAGATATCAGTGAAAAACAGCTCTACACTGGACACCCTGGAAGAGAGCCTTTGACTTCTTTGGTATAGACAACCTGCTGTCAAATCTGAGTTTGAGGGCAATCCCCAAATCAATGTTAGCAACCCAGATAACAACAGCAAATCTACCTCATTGTTCATTGACCCCAACTATAAGCCTTCCTTCAAGTAGATATTTGATCCCAAACCTCCACCATTGCTGCCTTCCTGACAATCTACAAAACTGCAATGTGAAGGGCTACTGAAAAGATTAAAAAAGGAACATATTCTTACCTGCCTGCATCCTATGTGCCAAGAAGTTGTGGTCCTCAAACTCCCTTCCATTGTCACTTGAGAGGACATGAAAAGCTTCCTAATTGAGGAATTTGAAGGAGATCTCAGCTTGTAGGTCAAGAAGGATGCTTTTATGCATATTGGCTTTAAGGCCAAGGAAACCTTGGCTGAGTTTGTTGACCGCTTCTATATTGAAGGACAACAGTTAATGACCAATTGTCAGTTAACCCCCTGTGAAGCTTACACAGCATGTTTGAGCGCTTTGAAGGTGAATCAGCTCCTGTGCCTGCACTTTAAGGCTCACAAAGCCCCTCTTACTTCTATGAAGAGTATTAAGACCCTCTAAAAGACATGCATTTGAAACATGGGGGTACCATGGTTTGCAAGAATAAGGCCAACAATGCTGGAACCACCTCTTGTACTCCGCACATTATGACTCTGGGCTCCAGTGGACAGCCTAATAGATAAGGATGTCACAATTGTAGTCAAATAGAGCACCACTTGTGCACCTGCACCAATACTCAGGTAGAAGGTTGTGACCCAAAGGATCATGCAGGAAAAGAGAGGTCAGCTTAGAGGCAGAGATGCTCTCTGCTGACCAATCTCCCCTGTCTTCTCCTGATCCAATTTCCGACAAGGAATATCCCCTTCCTCTGGCCCGACTATCCTTCACTTGTTTCACAATCTTTGTAGTGATTTTGAACCAGAAGATTATGACTGCAATGAATCAGATAGTTATGGCTACTCCATTCTGGCTGTCCCAGAAACTGTGTCAGTCCATTACAAGCTTTGCTCAGGTAAACCACAACTACCACTTGCTCACCTTCAGCTGAAGCCAAGGCCATAGTTGCTTGCCCTTACCTAGCCCAGGCTCTTTGACCTCCTGTCCTCTTAGACTCTTCTGAAGAAGCTGGTAAATTAGTAAAAGTTTTTTCAGAATGTGGCTGTGTCTCCCCCCTTTGAAGACTGTGTATACGTAAATTCCTGCCTTACAATGCATGTTAGACAAATGGGAGAAAGAGTTAGAAGTTGCACAAGACGTTCTGGCTGTCTTACTCCTCTTTGGGAAAGATAATACCTACATGGAAGTGTTGATCTAAAAGTAAAGATTAAGGAAATTCTGGATACAGGTTCCCCAGTCAACATGGTATCATCCAAGCTAATCAAGAAGCTTAAGCTGGCTCCTGACCTCAATTACACTCAATCCTATGGTACTGCTGAAATGGCTCAAACTAAAGCCATTGGTGTCTACTCGCCTTGCTCATGAGGTTCAGAAAGCTTCTCATTGCTTCCCCTGCTGTTGTCCTTGAGAACAAAAGTTCTGACCTCTTGGTTGGTACAAAATTCATCCAAGAGTATAATGTGATTGTAAACCTACAAGATGGATATCTTCTGCTCTTAGGGTATGAAGTCCCTTTGATTTTTGAGGAACCCCTGCAACTGCCAGGAAAAAGACTTTAAACTTGTGTGCTCAAGTACCCCACATGTATCTTCTTGCTCAAGTACAGAACCCATTTCTCTAATATGTGCTCCCCTCCTCCTTCCTGTCCTGCATAAGAAGGTGTGTCTCTTCTTGCCCCTGTAGCTGTTGCCATTCCTCCAGGTTTCCAAGTGATCATAGACTCTCAGATATCTTACAAACTGCCTGAAAATTCATTCCTGGAGCTATATTTTCCTGAATCTCTAAGCCGCAAAGAGCCTCAATTATGCCTGGAGATCTTAGATTGGGCTCATAAGGAGCCTGTACAGCTGTTACTGGCTAACCTGAATGCTTTGCCTATTCATTTATCTTGGGGCTAAGTTGTAGGGCATGATTGCATATTAGGAGCAGAACAGGTGGCGTCCCTCTTCCCTCTTGGAACATTCAGTGACTTTAGCCTAACGGAAGAAGACCTTCAAGTCCTCTCCCTGTTTTCTCTGCTGCTGACTTCCCACAACTGTCATCCATCCAATAAAAAGATGTACTAGAGCTACTTGATCATTTATATGATATTGTTGCCTTGGGACCTACATATTATTGCCTAGCCAATGGGTCATTAATCAGATTGATACTGGTGATGTGCTGCCCTTTTGTGCCAAGCCTTACCACTGTAGTAGGCTAGAAGATGCCCAGATTTCTAAGAAGCTCAAACAACTATTAGACACTGGACTAATTGCTCCTTCCCAAAGTCCATGGGCCTCCCACTTGTTGATCCTAAAGAAGAAAGACAGAGGCCACTGCATTGGATAGATTACCGCTGTCTGAACTCACTTACAAAAAAGGATTTGTACCTGTTGCCTAGGATTGATGATGCTCTCCAACAACTGGGAGGCTCAAAATTCTTCTCCGCTATGGATTTAGCTTCTGGATACTGGAAAGTTGACTTTTCTCCAGAAGACTGGAAAAAGGCTGCCCTTATCACTTTGGAAGGCCTCTAAAAAACCCACTCAAATGCCCCAAGGACTCTACAATGCCCTGGCTACGTTTCAAAGAGCTATGGACTCTATTCTATGAGACCTGATGCTCCCCTGTATCCTCATATATCCTGACAATATCACTGTATTCAGCTCATATGTACTGACCATTTAGCCTATCTCAAGGCTGTCTTCATCAAGATTCAAGAAGCTGGTTTAAAGCTCAAACCCTTCAAGTGCTCCTTCTTTAAAGAACAACTAAAATTTTGGGCCATGAGGTCATCCAAACTAGAATATGCCCCATGAATAATAAGGTGTAAGCCATTGACAAGATGATGCCTCCTAAAAACCTACTGGAGGTCCAAGTATTTCTTGGTATGATGGGCTATTATTGACAATTTATCCCTGACTTTGATGAATTAAGCAAAACTCTTGTACAGCTCCTTTGCAGTGTACTCTTTGAATGGACTGACAGCCAACATCAATCCTTTGAAGCGCTGAAGGACAAGCTTAAAGAGGCCCCCATCCTAGTCTACCCAGCAACTGTAGTAAGTTTGACTCCCTGGTGATTGAATCCCTTAAACTTGAATCCCTGGTAGTTGACACTATAGTAAATTGAGAATTCAGCTTTTGCCCTGATTGACAACTGGTAATTGACACTTTTTTAATTAACAGATCTTGATATACTGAGAACTTTTAATATAAAGAATTAAGCCTTGCAGCTATGGTATACTAAAGTGACTCCAGAGAGCTCAAAGATGCAATAAAAACAGTACCCTGATAAAAAATAAGGAGAAATAAGCAATTATTTCTCATTTTACTATGTAATTTACACTCTTCATTATAGTAATAATTTTTAATACCATTGAAATTAAAATTTCAATGAACAAAAAATAAATAAAGACACAACAGTAAAAGTTATGCAAAAATTGAAGAAATATTAAAACTTATTTGATATGGTTCATATAAGAACAACTGTGAATATCATATGTTTTATTAGGAAATTGACAAAAATTATGATATTTCACTTACTTTCAACTATAAACATTCATCTCAAACTTACTATGCATACATAAAATAATCACTGCTATCTAATTAAAATAAAAAAATAAAAAATTATAACTAAAAACTAAATGATCAAAACTAATAAGTAAAAATTAAAGGTAGAAAATTAAAAGTTAAAAGTAAAAATCATACAACTGAGCAGCAAGCAAGTTTATTCCTCATCCTTCTTTCCCCATTTCATTTTAGCCCCTTCCAGGAGGGCAGTGGCAATGAGCTCAAGATACTGGTTAATCTCAGAGGCCTTCTACTTGCGCTTGGCCGCACCCTGGATGGACTTGGTGAAGAGGGTACAGCGGGTGGTTAGCTTAGTGGGGGGGGACAAGGTTGGCAAGATCTCGAAGCTTGGAGATTGTTTTCTCTTGCTCATATGCAGGAGAGAGAAGAACTTATTGAAATTCAGATAAAGCCCAAAGTTGGCTTTAAGATGCTTGCAATAAGTCTCTAATGCCAAAGCGGTCTTCAGCCCCCCGTTGACGGCCGCCCGGTACATGTTCCAGCTGGCCTTGGCGCAGGCCTTGCCTCGCCTCTGCGTGACAACCTTCCCAATCCACTGGGGCTCAAAGTATTCAAGGAAAGGCTTGAACCCTGGGTGCTTTGATATGTAAGGATCCTTTGAGAGCACAAACCCCTGCACAGTGTGCTCTGGCTTTAAAAAATCCAAGGCACTGAATTGTGCCAGCACAAATCTGCAGGTGTCCAAAGTGTCCCTCTGGCTCAACCTACTAAGCTCAGTGTGGGCCTGCATGTTACAAGCAACTGCTTGGCAGATGTGGAAGTGGCACCCCTGCACCTCCCTGCTGAACAGCTGCTCAGATGCATTGAACTGAGCAGGCTTGAAGTCCATGATGCACATGTAAGGCCCAAGAGCTCTTAGCCTCACCCTTTCCTCTGAGTCCAGGGTGGCCTGGTCCTTGTCAGAGGCAGGTGGGTTGGCGCAGGTGTGGGGGGTTTTCTTGGATTTTTCATTGTTGGAAGGAGGAAGGAGGGCAAGTGCTTGGCTAAGGATCAAGACTGTGAGGGTATAGATGGCCTCAGTGGCCCCAGGAAGAAGAAATAACACAAGTGGAATCACCTGGATGTCAATCTGGGCATGGATCATCCAGAGCTGCTTGAACATCAGGGGGCAGATGGCAAAGGTACCATCAACTAGCCAGGTTGAAGCCCTTTTTAATTGCAGCAGGTTTTGTTGAGTGGCATAGCAAATTATATGGTCTTTGCTGCCAGGCCTGTCATCATTGAGGAGGAAGCACTCCCCACTCAGAAGCTGCTAGAGCTTGTGGATGAGCATAAGCTCAGAAAGAACGTCCAAAGCCTTGGGGGAGGGGGATTTGCATCAATTCTCTTATCAATGATAAACTTAACAAGTTGCTCCTGGGTGGGCACCAACTTAAGATTGTTGGGCTCGCAGGTGTTCTCCCCCTTTTCAGCAGTAGCTTGCTCCCAACCCTTGGTGTTTAGCTGGGCCCCGCAAGTCTTGTTCACACATACAAATTGTTTGCTCTTGGTTTGTCTTTTTTGATTCTTACAGTTGATAATGTAATTTTCTGCAACATACCCAGGACTGCCCTTTACAAACATGATTGGAAAGTAACAGGGGAAGTTCTTGGGAACTTTAAACTCCCTGTCCATATTGCAAATATTGTGGATGGCCAGTGGATCCCAAGCCACATGACCAGAAACTTTAAACTTCTTGGAGTACTCCTCCGGCTCATCTTGGGGGTCAGATGAGGAAGGAGGGGAAGAGCCATTGGTAGGGGTAGGGGAAGGATTCTTTGAGGCCTGATTGGATACCTCCTTTTTCTTACCAGAAAAAGAGGTGGGCTCCTTGGTAGCCTTTGACTTCTTGGTGTGTTGCTCTTTGGTGGGCTCAGAGTCAGCCTCTGAGTGATAAAAGGAGTGGTCAGTAATATCACCATCAGATTTATTGGGGGAGGAATTTTTGGGGGAAGGTGAAGGGGATGTTAAAAATGAGGTTGAAGGGGGCAGAGGAGTGGGAGGAGATGGAGTGGGAGGAGATGGGGTTGGAGACTTTGCCTTTGCAGGCTTTTTGGCACACTTGGAGTGGAGGCAATTTCTTTGGAGCCCTTGGAGGCTTGGCGCTTGGGCTATTGGCTGTTCTTGTTTGATCTTATCTAAAGAAAAGTTTAGTTTTATAAATAAAATAATTGGGAAGATATTAAACAGAAAGGGGTAAAGCAAAGCAAAAGTTAAGTAAAAATTATGCAAAGAAAGTTTTATTTAGCAAGAAAAAACATAAAAAGTAAATAGAAGCAAAATAGAAACTCAACATATAGATATAAAGATAAAACATAGAAAATAAGTGAATTTATGATGAAGCATCAAAGATGTTAGGTTCAGCATAACATCTTAGTGCTAAATCAATGTAAAAGTATAATTAAAAATCAAAAAAGTATATAAAAGTTATATAGAAAGTAGCAGAAAGAGTAGTAGATTATAATTGCAAAAAAAATTATTATGTAGATATTTTTTATTGAGAGTTGAAAATCAAAACTTAGTAAAGTGTTGAGTTCAACACAGTCAATCAGCTTGGAAAAGCTGAATTCTCACTGTCAAGTATGCCAGAGTTGGGCAGAGCAATCAAATTTACTATGTTTTTTACATATAAAACTTGCTTAAATTTAAAACAGGTTTGAAAGTTAACCCAAAAGAAAGGCAGTTTCATATGCTCAAAAATTAAAAAGATACAACATAATTTAAAAAAGTAAATGAGTAGGAAGGTATTTATTAGTGTTTAACTTGTGCTGTGAGGAGCTGGGAGGAATTATTAACATAGTGTTGGTTAAAACGTTAAGAAACTCTCTGTACTAATCCCGAGGTTAAAGTGTCAAGTGAATGAGTGTTGAGTGGTGCTCATTGTGTGTCACTTATTAATTTGTCTTTAATTCCAAGCCTTTGATTAGTTAAATCCAAAAACAATTGGGTGGCAAGTGGATAGAGTCAAGAAAAGAAGGAGTCAAGTTTCCGTTTTTTATAAATTACATATGAAATCTCTTAATAAGTTGGGCTTAATTACGTAGCACCACTTAATCCACAAACTTGGAAAATGACATAATTTAAAACAAGTGGGGTATTTGATTAATGTCTATACCACTAAATCCAGTATAGTGGTGCTTGGGAGCCTAATTGATGACTATGGACACTAATAATAAAAATATAATAGTAAATAACTAATTTAATATAAGCACATATGTATTTTATTAATAAAATAAAATTTTGCTTAAAAAGTGTTGAACTGATCACTTTTGCTTTTAGAATGTCAAACACAGGGTTTTTGTTTTTACTAGTTAATTTTTTACAAATTACCCCTTAAATTGGTATATTTAGCTAATCAAATTATTAAACAGAGTCAAATTTGAGTGAATTTAAAATTGGTTTTTGGTTTCAAACCCCAAAATTACTAGTAAAAATTAGCTTAAAATCAGAAAGCCAAAAAAACTAACAGATTTGCTTATGCGGCACTCAACCCCCTGGTACTTGACAAAGTGTCAGTACCAGGAAGTCAATCACCAGAGAGTCAAACTTACCACAGTTGCCATCTACCCTGATTATGACAAAGAGTTCATCTTGTACACTGACGCTAGTGGAGTAGCTTTGAGTGCCATTTTATCCCAGCTTGACAATGAGGGCGTGGATTATCCTGTGGCCTATTCTTATTGAGTCCTCAAAAAATACAAGAAGAACTATAGCGTCACCAAAAAGGAATGCCTAACAGTTTTACATGTGGTGAAACAGTTTTGGTACTACATTTATGGGACTCACTTTACTTTAGGCACTGACCATTCATTCCTTAAGTGGCTGCAGCAATTAAAAGAGCCTGAAGGTCAATTAGCACGTTGGGCTCTGCGCTTGTAAGAATACAATTTTACTGTAGTCCACTGCCCTGGTGTGCAACATCAGAATGCTAATGGACTGTCAAGGATGCCTATACTAGCTATTCATCCTGCAGACGCTAATTGCCTATATGAATTAATAGGGTACCCTGACTCCTTAACCACTGAACCAGAATACATTCAATTGGCACTCCAGGCCCTATCAAAAGATACTGTGATTTAAGATAAACAACTCTTCAAGAAAGTTAACAACACCTATCTGCCCTGGGTTGTCTTAGTATGAGAATAACTGTTATCCTCCAAGCCCACATTGATACTGGGAATAAGGGTATAGAAAAAACTCATGACTGGTTGTACAAGAACTTATATTGGGAAAGCATGAGCCTCTTAATCCCTGACGTCCTTGCCTCCTGTCATTCTTGTCAGCTCCAACAATATTGACCCTCTCAACATCAATTCAAGTTCATTCCCCCTAAGCATGCCTTCAACACTTTGAGTATTGATTCAGTTGGGCCTCTCCCTCATTCTAGGTCTTAGTTTTGATTCATCTTGGTAGTTGTAGACCATTTTGGCAAATGAGTTGAAGCCAGAGCTATAAAAGATATTACTTCTAAGACCACTGCTAATTTCTTGCTTCAAGATATCTTCTACCAACATGGCTGCCCCCAAGTCCTGCTTTCTAATAATGTGACCAACTTTAATGCTCGCCTCATCATATCTATTGTAGAAGCTATGGGCACCCACCAATCCTTCTCTGCACTGTATAATCCGTCAACCAATGAGAATGTTGAACAAGCAAATTCCTCCCTTGTGTCTATCATGAGGAAACTCACCCTCTATGATGCCGCCAACTGGGATATGATCCTCCCTGCTGCCCTCTTGGCTTATCAAACTCAATAGACACCAAGTGACTGGCCAATCTACCTTTGCCATATTGTATGGGCGTGAAGTCACAACTTTCTCAATATTGGGACCCCCTTTGATTGAAGTTAATGTATCTGCCAATCTTGAAGCTCATATCAAAGATCTGACTAATTGTATCATTTAAATTCAAGCAACAGCATATTCAGCTGCCTATAAAGTCAAGGCCTTAGAGCTTTTGCCTTTCAATGCTTCTAGAGCCTTCCTCTCTGAGTACCAAGTATTTGATCTTGTCCTCTACTATCAGAATTGTAATGGAGGCAGAGCCCATAAGCTTGACTCCCTCTGGGTTGGACCTTGTGAAGTTATCTCCAAGAAGGGCATCAAGTACACCGTGAAACTGCTGTCCTCTGGACGTCCTTTTGCCTGGGTCCATTCCAAATTTCTTTGCAAGTATCAACTCCCTGTGTCTAATCTTGAGGGAGGAAATGTTGTAAGTTGCGCCATTAATCTTATTTTGATATGGCCTTTGAATATTAATATGTGCAAAGATTTGGTTGGTTTTGCTTTCACCTTTGGATATTCTCTGCCTTCCTTAAATGGGTTGACTCCAATGTCCATACATTCTGGATTGCCATACCAGCCTGTGACTAATCCTGGTATGATTTAACCCAATTTAACTCCCTCTGCCACTCTTTCTACTTATTGAGTGATCATTAACCCTTGTCCACTACTTAGGTAGAATTACTTCTCCTAATAAAGACAATTTTATCCACATTTGTGTTGACTTTGATATTCTTCAAGCTTTTTCCTTTTCTTTTTGCCAAAAGGAATTTTGCATCTTGAATTCCAGGAAATTAAGTTATGTGTCCTTAATTTTGCCCTGAAGGCTAACCCAAGGCTAGCTTTGAACCTCAAATATTTTTTATAATGATTTCCTGCCGTGTCCTTCTGGATGTTGTTCTCAGGAGCCAAACACAGCATTTAGTGCTACCTTTAAAGATCATCTGGTTCACCCAAAAGAAGTATTCATAAAGATTCAAGAGGCTGGCCTTAAACTGAAACCACTTAAGTGTGCTTTCTTTAAAGAACTCCTTGAGTTCTTGGGGCATGGGTGACTCAGACAGGAATTTTCCCCATGACCAAGAAAGTTGAGGCCATTGATAAAATGCTTCCATTAATCAACCTGCGAGAAGTTCAAGTCTTTCTGGACATGATGGATTACTACAGACAGTTCATCCCTGACTTTGCCAAAACAAGCAAACCTTTGGTACAACTGTTATGCAATGTCCCTTTCAAATGGACTGCTAGTCAGCAACAAGCCTTTGAGACCCTTAAACAAAAACTCAAAGAGGCTCCCATTGTAGTGTATCCTGACTTTAATAAGGAATTCATCCTTTACACAGATGCTAGTGACCTGTCTATTGAAGCCATCTTGGCCCAACTAGATGATGGGGGTGTGGATCACACTGTAGCATATACTTCCTGTGTCCTGAACAAGCATGAGAAGAATTATAGAGTCACATAGAAAGAATGATTTGTCATATTGCATGCAGTTAAACAGCTCTGCCATCATGTGTATGGCACCCATTTCACTGTGGTCACTGACCATGTTTCTTAAGTGGTTACAACAGCTTAAGGAACCAGAATGACAAATAGCTAGATGGGCTCTCTGCCTGCAAGGTTACAACTTCACTGTGCTACATTGTCCCAGGATCCAACATCAGAACGCTGATGGCTTATATAGAATGCCCATCCTTGCTCCACATCCTGCTGAGGCTGATTGACTGTATGAATTAATTGGATATCCTTTCTTGTGGGAGAGAAAGACGGAAGAAGTTCAAATTTCCCTGTCCAGACTATCTGAGGACACACTCATTTGTGACAATCAACTCTTTAAGAAAGTACGAGACCAATACCTGCCTTATATACAGCCTAGTCTTCACCTTTTGTTGGTGCTTCAAGCTCATAAGGAGACGGGACATGGAGGCATTGCCAAGACCTATGACTGGCTCCAGAAAACCATTTCTGGGAAAAACTTTGCCTGCTGATTCCAGATAACATTTCTAGTTGTCACAATTGTCAGCTCCAGCATCCTTGAGCTGCCTCTCATGATTTCAAGCTAGTCCCCCCTCAGCACGCATTTAACACTGTCAGCATTGACAGTGTAAGGTCTCTTCCTTGCTCCTGCTCCAGTTGAAGTTTTTCCTAATTTCTGTTGATCATTTTAGCAAGTGGATAAAAGCTTGCCCTACTAAGGACATTACAGCTAAGACAACTGCTGCTTTCCTGTTACAAGATGTTTTCTAGCGCCATTGCTGCCCTCAAGTGTTGCACTCTGACAATGGGACTAATTTCAATGCCAAGTTGGTAACCTCTGTTGTTAAGGCTCTAGGGTCTCACCAGTCTTTCTCTGCCCCCTATAACCCTTCTATCAATGGGGCAGTTGAGCGTGAAAATTCAACACTAGTTTCTATCATGAGGAAACTCACCTACTCTGACACTGCTAATTGAGATCTATACTTACCTGCTGCTCTCTTTGTATATTGCCTTAGCAAACATTTTTTCACCAGGTGTTCCCCTTTTGCTATGCTGTATGAGCGTGAGGCTACCACTCTGTCCCTCTTGGAGGGCCCTACTCTCCTCAGATAAGGCTATGAACCCTGATGACCATATCAAAGATCTAGTCAACCGCATCATTGATATACAGCCCACTGCTTATACCTCTGCATACAAGACCAAGATGCTTGAGCTCTCTCCTGACAATGCTGGACGCTCTCAATTGCCTGAGTTCAATATTGGGGACCATGTTCTCTACTATCAGCATAGAGTAGGAGGACGCAGTCACAAGCTAGATCTGTTGTGGGTTGGTCCTTTAGAAGTGTCCTTCTAACAAGGGTCAGAGTACACTGTGAAACTCCTCTCCAGTGATTGTCTGTTTGCCCAAGTGCATGCCAAGTTCCTCCAAAATTACTACCCCCTAAGGCCAATCTAGAGGGGGCAATTTTGTGAATGCCATCATTCACTATGTTTCAATTTTGCCTTTGAAGGGTTATTTTGAGGATGAATCTCTCTCTTTTGCTTGTGCCCCTCAAAATGAGTCTGACTTTGAATTGGGAAATTCAATTGTTCAGTTTCCTGATTCTGCACAGCTCACTTGCCCCACTCATGCTTGTGGCAAGTGATCCTACCGTCCTGGTAGTGTTTTGTGGTATTGTCAACCTATATATTTCATTTCTTATTCACCAATAAAAATTAAGTTCTATTCACATTTTTGCTTTTGTCTCCCAGTACTTTGGCGCCTCTCTAACCACGTCTAGTAGATATTATTTTTACAGGGCCACAAGGTAATCCAATAGCCTTCCCTGCAACTAACCAAGACTTAGTGCAAATACAATCCTAAGGTTAGGATTCCCCATTGTGTGTTTGTGATGCGCCTCAGAACACAACAGATTTCAATAATAATGGTACCAAACATGATAGCTCTAGCTGTTATAGATGCTGAGATATATAGTTAAGTGCTGGAATCAGC
The DNA here is from genome assembly GCA_014839935.2 of Entomophthora muscae. NCBI lineage: Eukaryota > Fungi > Entomophthoromycota > Entomophthoromycetes > Entomophthorales > Entomophthoraceae > Entomophthora > Entomophthora muscae. Next base: position 78,892 of record QTSX02005137.1, read on the forward strand.
TTCACTTCATCATCAATGGCTTAGACTTGATCTAATATTATCTAAATTTACTTTTAATACACACTAAAAAAACTAAAATCAATGTATCTCAATATAACTAAGCCAATTTTAATGTCCAATAGATTATTTTAAAGCTGCAGATCAGCTCTACATTATTAGGGAATCAAAAAATAAAATACTAAACTTCAAAAAAATTGCTTTATTAAACTTAATAGTGATACTATACTTGTTTAGGCTTAGATTTTTTAAACCTGGTGCCAGGAATCATGATCTATTAGGGTTGACTGATCCATATTCCTATCACTAAAGCTATGGGTTGATACTGGACGGACCACAGCCAGAATGAAACAGCTAATCCAGAATACAGAGAAACTATAACAAGACTGATATAGTTTACAATTCAGAAGACACCTTGGACAATCCAGTTCTCAGGTCAAAGGACAATCCAGAAGCTTCTATAAATAGATATTAGTCATTCTGGATACTGAATTAGAAGCAAACCTAATCCAGAGAATAAAATGGGGAATTACAACATCCTGTTTCACCAAGAAGTGAGATAGAAGACTGCCTGCGCACATTTTGCATTATACTAAGCACAAGGCAGGGTTGGCCAAATGGATGTCAACTTAGTTGGCCTCAACTAAGTCAAGGTATATCTAGATTGAAGAGGAGAAAACAGCAATCTAGAATATTACCTCATCTCAAAACCTTATTCAGGTTTGGGATCCAACTCTGGGGGTGAAACTAATATCTTGGGGATGATAGGCTAGCTAGTAATGTCAAAACCACAGTCTTGACCTGCCAGCAAGGCTCTAACTAAGCAGGTTTATGACCCGCAATCCAATTATCCGGTTACTCAAAGCCAGACTAGGAAGTCAACTCAAATTACCAAATCCAACAACATGAACAGATGATGATCCCCTACAGTGGATACCTTGTTTGGGCGCTTGTCTCATTACCAGGATCAAGCCACCCCCTTCATCATCCAACTATGTGATCAACAATCCTGTTCCTACTATCCATTGATTCACTATAACTATATAATCACTATCTCTCAATAAAAATTATTATCTAGCTTTGAAATATTTTCCCCTTGTAACTCTGCTAAAACAGCACAGTTACAACATTGCAGCACAGGTAGGTTCTCTATCCTACCTTATCTTGAAAAATTCCGCCTGTTGCCCGCACACGCTGCGGCCAACAAATCCTCAACAGAATTATGTCTGGCCTCCCTCCTGACTGAACCCCGTACACTCCTGGTGCTGAGATACCCAATGGCTTTGTGTTGTACCAGAACACGGTGATTCCACTACCTGACTTCAACGCCATGTCTACACAAGTTTCTTTCAGGCTCCCTCCTCAATGCCGCAACCAACTGATGAAAACACCATGCCAGCCTATGTAGCTCAAAGACTTTTAAGTGCCGCCTTGGAACCTTTCACAGGAGCCAACAACAACAATGCCACAGCATGGATCTAACCTGCTCAAAGCAAGCTAACTCAGATGGAATGCCCACAGAGATTTTGGATTGCGGAAATCTCCATTTGACTGACGCACAACGCTGGCACCTGGTGCAATAAGTGGCATGAGGAACACACCAAAAGGAACTGGGACACCTTAAAGCAGGACTTCTTGGCAAGGTTAGTGCTAAAGGACACTGCACTCATGATCATCCGCCAAGTAAAGAACTTGACCCAGACTGGTACTGTAAAGGAGCTCACCCATGCCTACAAGGAGCTTTGTCTACGCACCCCCTCTGATATGGTCTTTGACAACCTAGCCAAGCACCTCATGTATTACAACGCTCTCAAGTCACACGTAATGAGACATGTGAACCTGGACCAAGTACCCAACTTGCAAAGTCAGTACTGTGAGGCTAAGAAGGCGGAGCAGAGGTCTAATTCACTTCACAAGGCACAAACAGGAAAGAGAGAGACCCAAGGATTCACATTCAAGTTGGCGCTCCAACAGACCACCCCCGGAAACGGTAATGGCAGTATCAACCACAAACCCTCCAGTTCAAATGGACACAGGAACATGAATAACGGGCAATTAAACAGAACCCATTTCTGTGTGGCAACCACTCAAGACAACCAGGACAAGGGAAAAGCCTGGGGAGAGCACTAAGCAAGCCAAGCTCTTCCCAGACTATCCCTGACTTGCCCAATAATGAGTACTGCCCAGAGGACATGGATCAATGCCCAATGGAATAAGTACCCAAGGAAAACCCAGTACTATACACCATTGCCAGACACCCAAATAAATTGATTTCCTATCCTTTCTGATTTTGCAGTTACACAGGCTCAGCTCACCTGAACTTGGGCACAGACCAACCCCTGGTCAACAGTAGCTTTGTTGACAAGTTCAAACAAGCCACTAATCCTTTGCAGATTAAAAATGTGTTTTTAGCTGATGAACATCACATTGCTGTGACACAAGAAACTTCCTCATTCTCTGTTATGCTAGAGATCCTACACTCCACCATTCAAGGTCCTTTATTGACTTTCCCAAGTTTGACATTGTACTGGGACTTGACTGGTTGCAAAAGAACAACCCCCATGTAGACTGGGCAACCTCAGTACTGACCATCAAATGTGAAGGCGTCAACCACCAAATCTATCCTGACTCCGTGGATCAGCTCCTGTGTGACCATGTTGTTGTATGCATCACTGAGACCTTGGATAAACAGGAAAACCTCAAGGCAATCAACTGGGACTTTTGCCAATACAAGATTATCAACTTCAAGGATCACCAGGATACCACCACGCCACAGGATTGCAAAATTTTAGCTCAGCACCCAGAAATCTTCCAGGAAGCTCTACCCAGGCTGCCCCCTGAGAAGCACATCCAGCATTTCATCCAACTCAAATGAGAGGTACCTAAGGCACAACCCATCTATTGTCTCACCCCTAACAAAGACAACGCCCTGTGTGCTTACCTCAAGGAAGCATTGGAGAAAGGACTTATCTGCCCCTCACAGTCTCCTTTGGGGGCTGCAGTATTCTTTATTGCAAAGAAGGACGGTACCCTACGCCTAGTTACAGACTACCAAGCCCCAAATAAAAGTCACCATCAAGAATTGCTATCCACTACCACTCATTGACAATCTCTTTGATGCCCTTGGTGGCACGCAGTCTTCTCCAAGATTGATCTTATGGCAGGCTATACCAGATCTGCATCAAAGAAGAGGACATCCCCAAAACAGCCTTCCAAATGCCAGTTCTTCCACAAACAACTACCCTTCTTGGGACACATAGCTTCAAAGGATGGCATTAAAACTGACAGCCAAAAGATCTAGGCCATTTGCAAAATGCTGCCACCCAAAGACAAGTTGGAACTCTGTATCTTCCTAGGGATGGTTGCTTATGTATGACGGTTCATACCCAACTGCGGCATCCTGACTGCCCCTCTGTCTGCCATAACTGGTGCCAAATCCAAATTTGTGTGGACCCCCCAGTGTGATCTTTGTTTCTGACGCCTTAAGGAAAAACTCACAACAGCGCCCATCCTCTAATACCCCAAACAGAATGGGGAGTACCAAATGAAAACAGATGCCTCTGACACATCCATTGGAGGATTACTACGGATCAAGAACAACACTTGTGACTTCCTTCCTGTGGCCTACAAATCACGCAAATTGACAGACAGCAAGTGCTGCTACCCTATACACAACAAGGAACTGTTGGCAATTGTACCCTGCCTGGTTAAATGGCTCTGTTATTTGGAGCAACAAGAAGAGTTCACCACCTTGACAGACCACAAGTTGCTCATCTACTTCAAGTCCCAAGCAAATCTATCCTGCAGACAGACCAGGTGGATGGAACTGTTATAGAGATTCAACATGCTCATCCAGTACAAACCTGGGGCCAAGCTTGCCATGGTAGATGCTCTTTCCCGCCTGTATGTCTGCGCCTCAAGAGGAGAAACGGGCTTGACCAAGACTGGCCTCTCTTAGTGCTACAGACAAAAGACAAAGGGTTCTCTCTTGGCACAACCAACATAACAAAGGAAACAGTCATCAAAAATGAGTACCTGTTTGCTGACGTATACGGGACCTTGAACAGAAAAATGGCAGATGGCACAACCATTCCCTACATCCCCACGCACCAACACGTGGACACCATTTTACACTATCACCAAGACCTTGGACATACCAAGAGCCAAAACCTATATGAGTTCCTTAAGCATAATGCATGGTGGCCAACCTTGTATTGTGATGTTCAAGAAGTGCTAGAGCAATGTGAAGTATGCAAAAAAATTGCCAAAAGCAAAACCCCACCAAAAGTAGTACTTCCCATCCGCACACAACTACCTTTCAAAGTATGGGCTCTTTACATTGTTAGCCCCATGCCAGGAAAGCACAATGACAAGAAATACATTATCACCACCATTGACTTTGCTACAAGATGGCTAGTGGCCCAAGCAGTAAAGGCACACACTGGCAATGAGGTACAACAATTTATTGGCAAGGAGATAATCAGCAAGTTTGGAAAGCCAGAACTCCTGATAATCAATTGAGGAAAAGAATTAACCTCCAAGAACACCAATGTATATCTTGCAAAAATGGGTCAAACACACTGTAACAACACCAGACCACCCACAGGCTAATGGGCGTGTAGAGAGACTTAATGGTAGCCTTATGCAAGCCTTAGCCAAACTCACCACCGGCAAGCCTGAAGACTGGTAAAATCAGCTATCAACTGTGTTACTTGTGTGCCAAACCCAAGTGAACAGATCCACCAGAAAAGGCTCTTTTGAACTGGTATACGGCATACAGCCAAATATCATTCAAGCATTGACAGGATCTAAACTGGAAATTCCAAGTAAAGTCCCCCACACTCAGATCCCCATGTTACAGAAGCCAACAGCGGACAAGAAGCAAAAGAGGAGGAACATTTACAAATGAACCTTTGTTCCCATCTGCAATAGACACAAATTTGGGGACAAAGTTTGGGTCATGAACGTTGACAAAAGCAAACTACAACCCAAAAAAGTAGGGCCATTAATCATCTTAAAGGTGAACAACAATAACACTTACCTTGTGCAGGGGCTTGGGAAACTTAAGCAAGACAAGACCCTACACCATGATTGCATGTGACCCTGTAAAGCAAGACAGAAACAACAAGAAACCGCCCTACCTGCCACCAAACACTAATTAGTCTAATACAGCGCCTGGGCTCCTGACAACCTCCCTGCCCCCAGAGGAGGCCAACCCTCAGCCAGGGAGGTATCAAAACTGCAGGCTTGACCCACCAGCAAGGCTTTTACCAAGTGGGTTTATGACCTGAAATCCAATTATCTGGTTACTCAAAGCCAGGCTAGTAAGTCAACTCAAATTACCAAATCCAACAACATGAACAGATGATGATCCTTTTTGGTGGATACCTTGTTTGGGCGCTTGTCTCATTACCAGGATCAAGCCACCCCCTTCATCATCCAACTATGTGATCAACAATCCTGTTCCTATTATCCTTGATTCACCATGACTATATAATCACTATCTCTCAATAAAGATTATTATCTAGCTTCAAAATATCTTCCCCTTGTAACTTTGCTAAAACAGCACAGTTACAACACTGGTAGCCATTGACCACCTAACTAAGTGGATTGAGTGTGCCACAGTCCCAGGTCCAAGCTCACAGAGGACTGCTAGGTTTTTCCTGACAGACATCATAGACCGTCATGGTTACCCAAGTGTCTTGCTAGCAGACAATGGCACAAAATTTGTCCATTCTATCCTCCCAAGATTGAATGAACTTATGGGGATAGAAGGTGCTTCTTCTGCACCCTACCGCCCAGAAACCAATGGTATGGTTGAACGGGCTAATGGCACCCTGGTAGGCATCCTCAAGAAGCTGGCAGCAGATGAGCCTTCTTCCTGGGATGACTACCTTACTTGTGCTGTCATGGATTACAGGGTTACCTCACACAAAATAACTAAGGAGAGTCCCTTCAAGCTTCTGCATGGCAGACAAGCTGTGCTCCCAGGTTATCTAGTCCCTATCCCACCCAAAGCAAACAAGGTGAACTATTCAAAGGACGTCCTTGAGCTCACAAGACATATTGCTGCTCTACAGTACAAAGCCTTTAAGAACCTTGTTAACTCTCAAGTACATTCCTTCCTTATGTACCAGGATGCCTTGCTCCCTCTACCTCAGCTCAAGGTGGGTGATTGAGTCTTTATGTACAGGGAACACCTAGGTAGGAAATCTAACAAGCTACAAAGCTTGTGGACTGAACCTCATGAGCTCCTAGAAAAGACTGGTATGTATGTATACACTCTCAAGGACCTCATACAGGAGAACATCCTCAATAGGGTACATGCCAAGTACCTTAAGAGGGCCCCTATGGACAAACAGCCTACTGAGGTAGTTTTAGCTTTACCCATTCATAGGGATAAATAAGTCTGTTTAGTCATGGTGAGGTTTTCCTTTTATTATACTAAGAAAAAGATAAAAAGAAAAAAATGAGTAAAAATAAAAAAGTGAAAACTATATACATAAAAAGAAATTAAGAAAGAGAAAACATAGTTTATTTCTTGTGGGAAAGAACTTTGGCTCTGGAGCGTAGAAGATCTGCATGCGCCAACTGCTTATGTAGCTGGCCTAGGTTGGTAGCAGCTACTCCTATCACATTGAGATCCCTCTGGTGCAGGGCCACTGATGTACAGATGTCTGCAAAGAATTGTGGCCATTGTACTCCTATGAGCCTGGCTCCTGACAAGGAGGTTCCAAAAAGTGCAACCATTGCTAGTTGCCAGTATAGCAGGAGTTTGATTATCTTCCTGTTCACAGTCTTAGTTATTAGGATCTGGCAAGCAAGTGCCACGTTGGCCAGAGGCACTGCCTCTGCCTCAATCTTGGACCAGAAAGTATGGCATAGAACCAGGTTGAGCCCCCTGTTATGAAGGTGCAGAAGGAAGTTGCCTGTGGAGACTTCTGGGTTGGTGTATCCATCAAGGACCAGGTTTTGGGCAAAACAAAAGTTGTCCTCAGTCCCTTGTCCTCTTCAAGTACGCAGCTTGTTGGAGTTAGACCTCACATGTGCCTTCCCCATGGCGCTGGCTATGGCCTCAAATACCTCCATGATGGTGCTGGCCTCCCGGGGATGGTACCGCGTAACGTGGCAAGTAAGCAACTCTCATTTCAGAGCTTCCAAGAGACCTTCCTCAGTAACATGATAGTACTGATTACCAGCCATGGCTATGGCTTTGGCATATGTCTCTTCCATAGACTCATCATCCAGAACCAGATGAATATTCTCTAAGCTGATGTGTTCCAGAGCCAGTGGACCCAATGCCTCTATGTGAGTGACTTGGTTGGAAGGCTAAGAAATATTAGAGAAAGATAAGCTGGTTACTTACATGAAAGGGAGGAAGGACTTTCAAAGTCATCTTAAATTTATCCTTTTGCCCAAGGAGCTGACTCTCATTCTTGTAAGCTTGACCTTGTCAGGAACCTTTTCTAGATTGACATCCTCCACCTGGTTGGGAACCTCTTCTTCCTCCTGGTAGGTAACCAGAGTTGGGGTCCTAAATGTTGGTACCTTAAGCACTTTTTTTAGGGACTACCTCTTCATCTGAGAATACCACTTCCAGATTTCCAGAATTTTTAATTGCATGAGTGTCAGATGAAATAAGAAAATTTTCTGAATTCCTGTCCCTCTTGTGCTGTCTAGAATCTTTATTATTTTCCTTGTAAATATTGGGATTGGGTACTGCTTGCTCTCCTCTGGAGTTGGCCCAGATGCTATCTTTAGAAGTACCTAAGAAGATATAATTAATTAGTTAAAAAAATCAAATTAATTATAAAGCTTACATTTGGGTCCTACTACAGCCTTGTGTGCTGCAGTAGTTGAATTGTTACGCAGTGTGTTATTGCCGTGCAATAATCCTCTACCTGGTAATAGATCATTACGTAGCAACACTACACAACAATTTGATTTGCTACCTGGTAGTAGATTTCTACATAGCAAAGCTACATACCAACTTGATCTGCTACCAACCAGTGGATCTCTTTGTTGTGTAGCGCATCCTCACTGTGTAACGGCTTGCTGCTGTTACACAGTGGCTTTTATCTCATTCCCTCCTGGCCACCAGGGTTCAATTCCCCTGGTTGGCCACCTTGATCGCTGGTTCTTTCTGGTTGGTGCCCGCTGTTTCTTCCTGGTGGTGGGTTTTGCTGTTTTTGGCTGGTGGGTGGTTCCTACTTTCTGTTGGCTGATGGCTGTTGTTTTTTCCTGGTTGGTTGCCTTGTTTTCTTGCCTGGTTAGTAACTTCTTAGTCACTGGTGGTTGCAGGGCTAAGTGCTCTTCTTGTTTTTTCCTGTTGTTCCCCTCCAGGTGTTAAGAAAATGGTTGTTTGGTCTCCTCCCAAAGTTCCAGTTGGAGACTGCTCCTGGTTATCTGTTTCATCTTCCTGATTGGTGCCAGCCTCATCTGTTGGTTCCAGGACCACCTCATCCATCAGGTTAGGCAATTCTTTGTGGGTGCCTTCATTCATGACTCTGCTGGCAACAAGGCCTCTTCTGGTGCCTAGACTTAGCCAACCTTGTACTACTGAGAAGATCTTGTTGGCCTCATCAACTAGTACTTTATTCTTCTGGCTCTCTCTTCTGAGGTATGCGTTCTCAGCAGCAGCTCTTCAAGAAGCATTTTGAGCTCTAGGGTATTGTCTCTGATACCCTGAGTTGCCTTGTTGTATCTGGCTTGATAGGAAGACATGTACCAGTCATCAGCTTCTTCTTCCCTCATGTAGTCTTGTTAAGAGGGTGGATGTGTGATGACTGTGCATCTTACCCTCACTCATCCATGAGGTGAAACATGGGAGTATAGTCTGTCAGTTAACTGGGATGATCCTGTCTACTGATGGATGAAAAGTATTTCAGTTTTATCTCATTTCCCTTCCCCAATTCTGCACAACTGTTAATGTGCAGGAATAATACAAGTATATATTGACTCTCTTTATTGATAATAAAAATATCTTTACCCATACTACTTCTGCACTTTTAGATTGGTCTTACTTTCTAATAAGACTCAAGCCTTATACCAGACTCTATCAGACTCTGCTTTTCTTGTTGCCTTTGCTACTACAGGTAACAGGAAGATCTCTCTGCTGTGCTAACAGTTTAGAGTTAGTGCCCTAGGCCTGATCAAAGTGCACTGTACTGTCTCCTGCCACTGATGCTCAGTATTAGTAGTTCCCCTTAGCTTCTCTGGAAGAAGTTTAAACAAGGTTCTTTTATCCTCTATACTTATCTTCTGTGAGCATCACACCAAGGATGCCTTCTTCACAATCCACCCCTTGGCAAGCATTTTTTCCAACCAGGCACCAAGTGCCTTGTCCTCAAGTTTGCTGAGGGGGTACGTGGGGGCATCAATCTTGATCAGGTCCACAGTGAGCTTAAACCTGAGGTCATGGCAGGAGTGGGGAGGGAGGCAACAGCGCCCATGTTGACAACAATAATATTGACAGTAGCCATGTTGACACTTTGTCAACATGGACACTGTCAACTCAAAACTCTAAATCTCATAATTTTTTGCTATTTGCACTTGCTTAATTATTTTTTAACGTGTTCAGGGGTGCAAACCCAGAAAAAACAACAAAATTGTGGCCATCTCAACAAGATTTAATATTAAGCTTAATAAAAAACTCAATTTAAACAGATTTTTCTTTTACTTTTACTAATAAAAATTAGTTTATGTTTTTATTTGTTTTCACAACGTAAAGTGTCAATGTCAACACTTTTTAAGCCAAACTTATTTTTAATAGCAAAACTGAAACATCTACAATAAAAAAGTAAGTGTGCATTTAAAATTATTTTTTATTGAATTATTATATAGAGAAAGACATTGCGCATACAGTTGATTGTTAAAAGGTTCATGTTATAAATATATATGTGGCACTTATTCTGGCTTTAATATATTAAGTGGATAGGTGGCTAACGCCAATCCAATAATTATAGCGTGAGTTACTATGTAATTTACTATAGAGTTTATTATTAAAAAAGTTGATACTTGTAAATGTTGTTTATTTGCTTGTGATCATCCACCAGGGTGGAGTTAAGCAAATTAAAGTGGCGCAATTAGGCCTAAATTAATATGCCACCTCATATAAAAAATGTCCTAAGTGACGTTGTCAACACTTTACCTTTTTCATAACTGAATACAACTGCTTAACAACTTTCAATATAAACAATGGTAAAATATCATGTTTCCACCCCCAAAATATAATTTTCAATAAAAAAATAAAGAACTTTGACTATTTTTAAACTTATTTTCATATGTTTTTTATTTTAATATGTGAACAAAAGTACACAGAAAACAGGTAATTTTTACTAGCCCGCTTAAATTTAATTAAGAGTACTATTTTTGAGCAACCTGGGTTTTTTCTGGCATGTTCAAAGCTAAAAATAAATGTTAGTCTTGCCAATTTACTCTACCTAATCTTATTCAAAGGCACTACAGACTGCAATAGAGTAGAACTTTGAAGATAATTACGTTTATTGAAACTGGAGTACAATCTAGCCAGCAGCTGCAATCTATCCAGGTGTAACTAAGAACTTGTTTTCCTTTCAGGCGTCTGTATCAATATATACTGCAACAACCCTTGTTCTTGTCCTTTCAGACAGTTCTCAGTGGCTACCTTTTCAATAGGTCTATCTTTGCTGGCTGCGCCCATCCTGATTGGCTGTCCTTGGCACGTGATATGCTACTGGTCTTAGCAGGCGTCCATGGCACTTCAGCTACAGCCTATGCTCTTCTTGAGCTAGCCTACTGACATTTATTGATTGGCTGTATCTTACACACCTATTATTGCGCTGGGAAACTACATTGTATTTGGTTGATGCTTAGAAATTGTCCCTGTTCAGCCCTCCAACATTGGAAGGTAGAATTCTGGTATTCTATTTGCAGGGCTTAATCAGTGATCCTTTTCTGGCTTGGCAAGCCTTCTGCTTATTAATGCAACAAGTCAAATAAATGATTATACGCCTTATAATAGCAGACTTGATCCAATAGTGACTTGTGGATTATCTGCCATGTAATTCTGACCCAAACCAATAAGGGGCCTGATTATACAATGTGTAATGCTGATCCAAAATTGGTATTTCTTAGCCATATGTGCATCCCTTGTTTGATATACTCATTTACGTCCATCAGGTTGGGTGGGACTGAGTTGATACCACGTCTAGTAGGATGGTATGAGTGATATACAGGTGATGATTTAGTGATTACACACTGTGTAATCAGTGATATTCACTATATTGGCTAACGTTTTTACAGCGTATAATAGTTACATCAATTATAATAAAGCAAGTGATATACAGTGTATAATTACTACACTTAAAAGAACATTGATCTAGTAATAATACAGAGTGTAATTGTTACATCTAATCTAATAAACTAACAATGACACGGCTTATAACTGATATATCAATTTTTAATAAGCTAATAATTATATGGCGTATAATTACTACACTTGATTAAGTGATAACCAAGTGATAATACGGCGTGTAACTGTTTAAGATCTGTGTGCAATGATTAGCCTAATCATTTGTGGTCAATCAGCCTAATCTCACAACTATGAAAAAATATAGTAAATTTTCAAAAAAAAATGTTGACAGTGAGAATGTCTTCAAAAATAATGTCTACAATTTTTCTTATTGACAGTGAGAATTCAGCTTTTTTTACTAATTGTCACTCATAATGTCAACGCTTTTCAGTTCTCACATATAAAACTTTATGCTTTACATAATAAAAACTACTCCTTTTTTGACATGTTGTTTTTAACTTTTTCTTTCATATTTTTTTAAAATGAAATCTATATCTTTATATAATACTTTTGCATTTTTTTCTTAACTTTTAATTTTTTATTTCTAACTTTAATTAAATAAAAATTATACAAGTACTTTTTAACTTTCACATGCCAATAAAACCATCCAAGATTTACTTTTTATATATTATGCTTTTGAAAATATTTTGTTTGTATTTTAAATACATTGCTTTATTTTAAACCCTTTTACTTATTATTTTAGGACAAAAAACGCTTCCAAACAGCCCAAAGGAACCTAGCGTCCTTGAAAGCCCACCAAAACCGCCAATAAGAAGCCTGTCTCATCAAGGAAGGCCACTCCCAAGCCCTCCCCAAAGCCCTCCCTGAGCCCTCTCCTAAGAAGAGCCCTGCTAGCTCCACTGGGGGAGAAGAAACTGATAATTCAGTTACTAACCACAGTTTCTACAACTCTGCTTCTGACAAGGAGCAAAAAGAAGAAGCGCTCATCCCAAAAGTCCCCACCCAAAGATAAGTCTCCTGCACATGAGGAGCACCACAATAAGCCCCCTTCTGTTCCCCCCGCCACCAAACTCCCCCCTTGAGCTCATCTGGGGATGATTCAAAGCCCCGCCCCAATTACTTTCCTGGCTTTTGCCATGCTCCTGCTGGCCCCTGGGACTCTCTGTTGGCCCACAACATCTGCAACGTTGACAGTGAATTTTAGGTTCCCTCTTCCTTGCCCAAATTCTTCCCAATCATGAGCGTAAAGGGTGGGCCGGCCATGGTGGCCAATGGATACATCTTCTCATGCAACAATGCCAACTGGGGCTTCAAGAGCCACCATTACACCTGTGAGGACCGCTCCTGCCAAGTGCAGCTCAACACTAGGCGCTGGGACTTGATCCAAACCATCAAGGGCAAGCATACCTGCATCATGCCCAACACTACCATCTCCCTTCTCCTGAAGTGGTATCTGGTGCAGATTATGCCCACTTCCAAAGAACTTTCTGCCACCCAGCTGGCTGTGCTTGCTTGCAAGTACCTGACCCCTACCAACTTGAAGAGGGTGCCAACCCACAATCAGTTGTTCAAGTTTGTAAGTGATAGGCGTCAAGCCTTTAACCCCATGGCCAAGAGTGCCTCCAACATCAAGGACCTTATCCTCACAGATGCCCTCAAGAAGACAGAGAATGGTGAGATGTTCCTGCTCCATGACAATGGGCAGGAAGTGTAGGATAGGATTATAGCCTATGCCATAACACAAAACCTGGAGCAGCTGAACACTGCTACCACCTGGCTGTGCAACAGCACATTTGCTACTTGCTCCACCCTATTCAAGAAGCTTTGGGTCCTGCATGGGCAGTTCAATGACCAAGTTATCCCTCTTGTCTTCTTTCCCCTTCCTGGTGCCAAGACAGACATCTACACCAGAGCCTTTAAGATTGTCTGGGATGCTTTGTGCTCCCTTCTCATCAACCAGCTCCCCCTACCACTCACACCACAAGGGCAAATCCCTCCTCTGCCAAGAAGGATGAGGCAACCCTAGCCGCTGAGCAGCTAGCTCATGTGTGCTCACTTGGGCCAAAGGTTATTATAATGGACTTTTATTAGGATCAGTTCAGAGCCTTTGAGGCCACCTTCAATGGAGAAGTCCAGGTCTGCTTCTTCCATTTTAGGCAGGCCCTCATCGAAAATCTCAAGAGTGAGAAGGACCTTTTTGAGAAGTATCTTAACAATAGTAAGGAGAAGTGCCGCCATGGCTTTTGTACGCCTGGAGCATACTGGGATTAGCTTTGAGGCCCTCCTGGAGGACGCTTATGTCAAGAAGCACTCCACCATCTTCAAAGATTACCTTGATTGCTTTAAGCGCCAATGGGTGGGCAAAAAGGTGACTGCCCAGAGAGGTAAGAGCGGGGCCACTACCCCTTGGAACTGCCAGGGCGCCTTTATTAAGGGGGAGATTTAGACCACCTTTAGCCTTGAGGTTTGGCACAAGCGCCTGAAGGTGAAGTTTAGGTCAAACCCCAAATACAACAAGTTCTTCTCTAAGTTGCAGGAGGAGCAGGCCAGAAATGTCTCCAAGTTCTGCAACCTGGCCAACCAGGTGGCCCCCAAGAAGCGTAAGTCCAAGGAGCAGGACTACCAGGAGGTTGTTCAGAAGGTAGTGAAGAAGAAGTACAAGGTGGCAGAGATCAAGAAGTACCTCAAATATGATGCTACTGCTCTTGCTGGTGGCTTTAATTAGCACAATAAACCTTTCTTTGCTTTGCCTAAATATTTTTTACTTTTAAACTTTTAATTTTTTAATTTAATTATATAGTAATAATCTTTTTATGTTAATGGTAAGTTTCAGATACAGTTTCAATGTGGTTTAGTAAGAAATATCTTCTATTTTGTTAATTTATCTTTAAGACATGAGAGTTTTTCAGTTATGCTTATATAAAGTATAATAAATCAAAATTAGAATTTCTCTTATATTTTGTAGTTATTATGATATATAAAATACCTTTATTTTTGGTTCATTGAATTTTTTTATGTGAATAAAAAATAAATTTATAATAGATAGTGTAATTTACATAGTAAACTGAAAAATAATTGATTATATCACCTTATCCTTATTACTTATAGTAATTTTTTATTGCATTTTTGAACGCTCTGGGGTCATTTTAGTATATTAAAGTAGTTTAAGTTTTTTATTTTAAAAAATTTCAGGGTAAAGTGTGCCATTACTTAAAAAAGTGTCAACATCCAGGAGACAACATTATTAAAAACTGGGTTGTCACTTTACTATAGTGTCAACATTAAAAGTGTCAACATAACCACTGTCAACATAAGCTCTGTTTCTGGTAGGGAGGACAAGAGGCAAAACAACATCAAAAGCATCCTTAAAGGGGACCAACACCAGGAAGTAGAAAAGGAGAGGTGACTTTGGGTGAGGCCTGGAAAGACAAACATGACTCTGGGGGATTTTCAACGGATGGGAGCAGCAGGAAGGAGCCTGAGATATGTCCATAGAGAAGTGAAGCTTGTTGGAGGGGACATCAATCTGTACCAGGTGGTGGCACTACCATCCTACACCCACAATTACAGGGTACAACAGGTCTTCAACAGCCAAGAACTTACTGACAAAGATGTGGTTGCTCATACAGTAGCTAAGGGGTTTAGAGAGGGGATAACTAAGTATGGGTATCTTGCTGGCAGCCAAGAGAATCTGGGGAGAAAGTAACAAGAGACCCAAGGATTGGTCAAGGCTAAGGTCCATAAAATTCACAACTGCTCCTGTATCCACCAGAACTTTTGCCTTTGCCTTCTGCAATTTTGTATAAAAGGTTGCATTGAAAAGAAAGTAAGACAAATCCTCTTTATTTTGGAGGGCCAGGATAATGCCAGAGGGGTTGGAGGAGATCACATCAGGGATTGCAGCCAAGACCACAAACTTGGGCAAAGACCCAGAGTTTGTGGGCCAGCTGGGTGCTTGGGCTGGGTGGCACATCACATTGATGGAGGCAGTCTTTGGAGGCTTTGCCTATTTGATGAGGGAGTATTATTGGCAACAGGAAAGATTCCAAGATCTCTTTGCTTGGGGAGGTAGGCTGGTTTGGCGCCCAACTTCTGCGCTAAGGCAAAGGCCTTCTTGAGGGAGGGGGAGCTGGTTCCCACACTTCTTTGTCTGTGGAGATGGGATTGAGCAAATGGCAGAACATGTCCACTACCACCTTGACAGGGAGGAACAAGGAAGAGCCCTTTGATGCAAAGCATTAAATGTGAGTGGAGAGGTCCAGAGCAAGTCCCTTGGAGTGCAAGGCTTCAAAGATGACTGAGGCATTGGAACCTGGAGCAACTATCACAGAGGAGACCAAGGTGAGAAGAGAAGCTGTATTGTCTATTTCTTGGCTCTTTCAAAGGAGGGTAAGTATCCAGAGGTGGTAATCTCCATCAAGGGCGTCCAGAAGGGTAACTGAGTGCTTGGCGTTGGAAATAAGGGCATCTGTAGATAATAAATCAGCCAAAAGGTGTAGCTGAAGCTTGCCCAAAGCATTCCAAGACTTTCTCACAAACCTTAGTTGAGGGGGGAGTGCAAGGGAATACCAAGGTGATATTAATCCTCAAGGCCACTGAAAAAGCTGTGAATGTGGGGAAAGTCTTGCCAATAATTTACTACTTAAAGGAGGACAGAAGCAACCAGAAAGCCCACACAGACAGGCATCCCAAGAGGAGGGATCCAATGCTGGAGCGGACTAAGGCAAAAACAAGTTAACCACACCTGTGTGACGGATCCAGGCCTAACCAGTCCATCCTACCATTATCCTGCCCTTGAATTTTATTGCCATTACCTTCCTGTGACAAAGCTTTGAGGAGCTTTGCCTCCAGGGGGGCAATTTTATGGGACAACACTTTGTTGTCATCCCACCAACAAGCCATGATTTCAACGCTTTTTTCCTCTCTTGCTCTCAACGCCTCAATTTCACAGTTCACCATTTCTTTTACTTGTTGCAATATTTCATCCCATCCTACTAAGAGATTCCAAGCATCCCAAGCGTAGATTTGGTTTCCTTGGGCGGTAGTCCCTTCCTTTGCAAAGTAATTGGAATGAAGCTCTTCAAACTCATCCTTTACTTCCACCAAAGACTCTTCAGGAACAGTCTTGGTGACCTCCAGGCTGTCCCAAGCTTCTTCCAGTGAGCTTGTAGGGACCTCCTTCCTTGCAGCAACAGTCTCCACCTGAAGTACTCTAAATTTGGCTCTTTCAAATTTTAACAAAGAAGACATGATAATTGAAAAATAGGTGAGGGGAAAGCCTCAAAACTGACAATGTGAATATATTTTATTAATGTTTAACTGTTTTTGCTTATATACCATTTGGGGCATATACAGCTGAAACTCCTCCGGTTCCTGAATCAACCAATGATTTGCATCACATGGTCTATGAAATTTGAGTCATCCAACATAGATCTTTACCTAAAAGATCACCAACAATTCCCAACCTATGAGAATTAACCTACAATGAGAAGAAGTCACCTGACGCCATTCATCTCAATGTACCAATTTGGCATGAAGCTTCACCAGCTCCTGGTGCCAAAACCCTGTGGATTACACATCCCAAAACTC
This sequence comes from Entomophthora muscae, assembly GCA_014839935.2. Classification (NCBI taxonomy): domain Eukaryota; kingdom Fungi; phylum Entomophthoromycota; class Entomophthoromycetes; order Entomophthorales; family Entomophthoraceae; genus Entomophthora; species Entomophthora muscae. Next base: position 95,771 of record QTSX02005137.1, read on the forward strand.
AGCTATCACTGTTCCAACTGGAAACCATCTGATCAAACCTGAATCCCTAGGCATACTTGCCTTTATTTAGTTATCTTTGCATTTAATGGTTTTTGCCTTAAAACCCATTAAAATGCTTCAAAACTCAAACCAAGCGCCACTGCGGCGCCTAGAAATTTCCCCAGGTGGCGCCCCAGCGCCTCAGCAACTTAGAAAATTTGATAGTGGCGTCTTGGCGCTTCTCAAATCCATTAGGTAGCGCGGTAGCGCTTTTAAACCAATAAATTTGCCAATGTGGCGCTTTTAACCCAAATTCTGGGGTTTTCCTATGGTTATCCTTAATCAAACCTCTTGACACAGTCAAGGCAATTAACTAATATTAAAAAGACTTCATCAATTATATTCCCATGTATTTATTAATTAATCTTCTCAATTAATTAAATTGTTTTTGAGACACCCAGTCTCCAAGATTGACTTGGCCAATCTTGCCCTCTGTTCTTTTACTGAAAATAGATATCCAATTTTCAGTAATCTTTACCTTAAGACTTCCAAAACTTATCTATATGCAATAAACAACAAACACAGAAACAACTTTATACTTTAGAGCATTTATTTGGATAAATCTTCAACAGTGACTGTAGTACAGTCACAACACCCAGTGGCAAAATGGCTTCAAAAGCTGAAGACATAGTCTTGCTCATTATATAAGAGAGAGGTGCTAAACTGACTAGTTTTGGTTCACATCTGGGTGGAAAGATCCACCAGAATACCATCCAGTGCAGAACAGGGATAGCTGCTTGGAGGGGCTTCCACAGCAAGGACATGGGGGATAATTGGGAAAGTACAAGTCCAGACCCATCAAGAAACCAAGGAGTCCTCCTGGGGGCATACTCTGGGTGATCTAACTCTTGCCCAGAAACTGTGGTCTTTGGGTCTGCAGGAAGGGGAGGATTTGGGTAGTCCAACTTTTGGGGAGTCTGAGAAATAGATTTGAGGGGGAACACTTTGAGATTGTCACACATGAGACTCTTGACAAGTGTAAAAGAGGGGGGCTAAAATAACTAAGTTTGGCTTCCATCCTGGCAAGATGAATCACCAGGATGCCGCCCAGTGGAGTACTGGGATGGCTACTTGGAGAGGGGACCAAAGAGAGGACGCAGGGGACAATTGAGGAAAGTGAAAATTCAACCACACCAGCACCAGCCCAGTGAGTAACCAGGGTGTACAAGTGGGAGCAGGAGGAAACTTCACATGTGCTTTAAGAGGTACCAAGTCATTCCTTTCCAGACTGAGAAGAGAAGACACCAGCATCTCCTCAAACAGGGGCCTGGCAAAGTGTGGTCCACAGAATGTAAGTCCAAATTGTTGCAGGTCAAGCTCTTGACTAGAGCCTCCCCAGAGATGAGTAGTTTACTTGGGAAGTACAAGAGACTAGAGGGATTGTCTCCCACAAGGCAAGAAGAAGAGGAGATATGAGACCATAAATCTGGGGAAGCTGTCTAAAGAAGTAAAAAAAGGGAGCCAGGGAAAACATTACAAAATTCATAACAGGGAGAATCATAGTTGCAAATTCTACAAAATTTGGAATCTAACGGTGCAATTTTTAAATCTCAAAGTTGTAAACTTATGCTTGAGTGGGACAGCCACAAGAAAAATCAATCAGGAAGCAGCAAGATACTCTTGGGAGGCTTGGTAACGGTCCTGGGTGGCTTGGACAATAGTAAATGCAAAAGCAGGTCCAAAATCAAAACAATTAAGGTAAATTCAAAATAATAATAATATTTATAAGATTTTTTAACTTGATTTTTAAGTTTGAACAATGAATTTGAAAGCGTAAGCAGAAGGGCACAATAACTATGTTCTAACACTATACTTAGGAACTTTGAAAAGGCAACTAGGCTTGAAAGGGACCTTTTAAAGGTAAGATTTAAAGTGGCAACAACTAACACTTTGTTTATAATTAAAGAAGACTTAGAAATAGAGTCAACAAAATTAAAACAGCAAAGTTTAAAGCAACCGTTTCCAGAGTTTAATAAGTTAAAAATTGACAAGATGGGGACTCAAAGTCCCCTGGCATTGTTAAAAGGGTGAACTGCTAGGAGATAAATCACATGATCACAAGTGTTACATCCAATTGGCTAGGAGAGAAATTTTGCTGTCCAAGGCCAGGGGTGCTGGAGAGTTCCAAGGTAATTTCTGCATCTCCACCTGATTGACTGGAAGGCATCCCAGACATTTCAGATTCATTTGACTTTCTGAACTTTGATTTGGCGTCTTTGCATGGGTGTTTCTGATTGTTTTTAAACGTGAGCAACACCATGCCAACAAATAATCCAAATTGATCAGTGTTTATTCCTAGGGCAGAGTAACCAAAGCCAGGGGATCCACAGGGTAGGCCAGAACAAATCTCTCATCCACAGTGTGCGCCAAATCCCCTAAGGAATTATGCAGCTTGGTTTTTATTTTTAGGCCTTTCTTGGTGTGATGGGGGAAATGGTTTGATCCAAGGCCAAGGGTGGCAGTGTATTTACAACAAAATTCTTGCTAGTAACTAGAAGGTCTTGTGCGCGCCCAGAATATCTTCAAACAACTGCATGAATTGAGTGGGGTTGTTTCCAATGTAGTTGTGAGATTAGGCTGATTGACCACAAATGATCAGGCCAATCATTGCACGCAGATCTTTATCAGTTACATGCTGTATTATCACTAGGTTATCATTTAATGAAGTGTAGTAATTATACACCTTATAATCATTGGTTTACCATAAAAGATATGGCAGTTACACGCTGTGTAATTGTTAGTTTATTACTATAGATGCATCAATTATACACCATATTATCACTGATCATCATACTCATGTGTATGGATTATACGCTGTATATTACTTGCTTTATTATAATTGATATTATCATTATACGCCATATAAACGTCAGCCAATATAGTATTTATCATTGATTACACAATGTGTAATCATGTAATCATCAATTTTATATTGCTCATTCCATCCTACTGGACGTGGTATCAACTCAGTCCCACCCAACCTGATGGATGTATATGAGTATATCAAACAAGTAATGCACATATGTCAAGGAAATACCGAGTCTGGATCAGCATTACACAGTGTATAATTGAGTTCCTTATTGGTTTGGGTCAGCATTACATGGCAGATAATCCACAAATCAATATTGGATTGAGTCTGCTATTATACGTTGTATAATCTCTAATTTGACCTGTTGCATTAATAAGCAGAAGGTTTGCTAGCCAGAAAAGGATCATTGATTAAGCCCTGCAAATGGAATGCCAGAATTCTACCTTCTAATGTAGGAGGGCTGAACAGAGACAATTTCTAAGCATCAACAAAATACAGCATAGTTTCCCAGCGCAATAATAGGCTTGTAAGATACAGCCAATCAATAAATGACAGTAGGCTAGCTCAAGAAGAGTGTAGGCTGTAGCTAAAGTGCCATGTACGCCTGCTAAGGCCAGTAGCAACACACGTGCCAAGGACAGCCAATCAGGATAAGCGCAGCCAGCAAATATGGTCCTATTGCAAAGGTAGCCACTGAGAACTGTCTGAAAGGACAAGAAGGGTTTTTGAAGTATATAATGATACAGACGCCTTAAAGGATGATAACAAGTTCTTAGTTACACCTGGATAGATTGCAGCTGCTGGCTATATTGTACTACAGTTTCAATAAACGTAATTATCTTCAAAGTTCTATTCTATTGGAGTCTGTAGTGCTCTTGCATAGAATTAGGTACAGTACATTGGCAAGGCTAACATCTATCTGTAGCTTTGAACATATCAGCAATAATCCAAGTTGCTCAACAGTAGTGGAGCATATAGAAGATTCAACCCCAGAGATCTGGATATGTGCTCTATATCATTACCAATACTGGGGATAAAGTGAAGATTACAAACTTTGCAAGGGGAACCAGCATTGATTTAAAAGTCAAGAGAAATAATTGGCTTTTTTATGAGAAAGTTCTGTTTTAGAGCCAGAACTAAACAGCTTTGAAAGTTCCTAGAGGCTCTTAAACCTAGGAGACAACAGCCACAAACTATTCTCTTTGAGAGCAGCAGGTGGAGCTTCTTTAAGCATATAAGAAGATCTAAGAGACAATAAAGCAAAAGGTGAATAAAATTAAATTTAAGGTAGGTAAATACATGGTTTATATTACTAATTTTAAATTTTGAATCATATTTTCAAAAGTAAGAGTGGTAAGTGTATATGATATACTAACTACAACACTAGGAGCTCCAAAAGTGACATTGGGAACCAGGGAAGGACTTGGAAGGTAAAGAATAATAAAACCTTTACTAACAAGTTATAGAAAATAAAGAGCCAAAAAAAGAGAACCTAACTTCAGAATTGAATTTTAATAAAATTCAAACCTTTAATTTGAAAGAATGAGCAAGCTTAGAACTGAAAGTCCCCTGTCTTGCTATAATGGAGGAGTTTAGAATTCAGGGTCACCTGACCCAAGGCGCAATTTGGTTGGCTGCAGGAGAAATTTGCAAAGGTGAATCCAGTGAGTTGGAGGGGTTTGGAATAATTTAAGAATTCAACTCTGATTGGCTGGTACCTTTGAGATGGTTAGGAGCAGCATTTAATCCAGTTTGAATAGAATCAGTCAATTTAGCCAAAGCACACCATATTTTGTTCCACTTCATTTGCTTTAAATGGGGGCAAAACCAGGCCAACAAGTAGTCTAGATTAATCAGGGATTCCTCTCATGTAGGAATACAAACCAAATCATTAGTGGTTGCCACTGGGGAAGGGTATGCCAATAAAATATCTTGTCAATTGTGTGGGCTAAATCCTTAAGGTATTTAAGGGGCTTAGCTGGCTTCTGAGCATATTTCTTTATATAATGGGGAAAGTTGTTTTATCCAAGGCTAAAGGGGGAGTAGCTTTAAAAAACTGTTCTAAAGAGGCCAATAACTTATGTACTGGGTCAAAGCAGGTCCCAGATAGGTTAGAGTACCATGCTCCAGGTGTGTTAGTTCAATTCAAAGGATATTATACTAGGATTTCAAGTGTGCAAACTACTTCACCATCTTCCCAACAAAAGATTTTCCATATTCTATATACACCATTGGGTCTTCTTGTGCTTGTCTATTCTGGGGTTGTACAGTCATTGGAACATTTCTGTAAGCTCTGCTTGTAGAAATTATTTATCTCTTAGAAAAAGCTTTGTACTTTTTGAATTTCAACTATTTCACTTCAACCAAACTATATAAGTTAGCTGTCTACAATACTTCCTAAAATAATCCACTCTACCTTTATCAGGGTAAGATACAGTATGGATGCTCATCTTTTTTTAAAATGGTAAACTATGTCCATAGTTGTGGAAAAAAACTATTTATAATATAAGAAATCTTCTTTTAGAAGCCTTATATGGCAATTTATTATATTTTGCCTACAGTTCCACTAAACCATGGTTTGCAGTTCTTGCTTGCTTGTAGATTTTTGTTAATCCATTAAGCACTAATTTATAACCTATATTTTAATTATCTTCTTTTAGTCTCTAATGCAGCCCTGGATTTCTTCCTAGTTTCACTGTCTAATCTTGCTTTTGAGCAACTAGGGTTATTGCTGGTATGTTCAAAGCTACAGCTAGATGTTAGCCTGTCCAATGTACTCTATCTAACCCTATGCAAGAGCACTACAGACTACAATAGAATAGAACTTTGAAGATAATTATGTTTATTGAAACTGGAGTACAATATAGCCAGCGGCTGCAATCTATCCAGGTGTAACTAAGAACTTTTTTCCCTTTCAGGCGTCTGTATCAATATATACTGCAACAACCCTTGTTCTTGTCCTTTCTGACAGTTATCAATGGCTACCTTTGCAATGGGCCTACCTTTGCTGGCTGCACCCATCCTGATTGGCTGTCCTTGGTATGTGTGCTGCTACTGGCCTTTACTAGGCGTACATGGCAGCTCAGCTACAGCCTATGCTCTTCTGAAGCTAGCCTACTGCTGATTATTAATTGGCTGCGCCTCTGATGGCACTAGGGTATCACTCTTCTTGTTGATTGATGCTTAGGTATATTTTAAACCTTGTCTCTCTGTCTACAAGAATAGAAATGTTGACATTCCTTTTGGGTTTAATCAGTGATCTTTTTCTGGCTGGCAAGCCTTCTACTTATTAATATGGCAGTTTGAATTGGGGAATATACACTGTATAATAGCTGACTCAATCCAATATTGACCCAAGGTTTATCTGCTGTGTAATGCTGACCCAAACCAATAAAGACCCAATTATAAACCATGTAATGCTGATCCAAACTGGATATTTCTTAGCTATTTGCACATCACTTGTTTGATATACAGTAGTTTTAAAGGCTATGGCAACAAGTAAAAATACTTTGGATTTTAAAAAAAATCAGATGTAAAAGAAATTAAAAATAAATAAATAAATTGTGAATTAATATAAATTGCTTACTTTTGAATTTGTTTACATCTGATTTATTTTGTTTAAATCCAAAGTATTCTTGCTTGTTTCCATACTTTAAAACTACTGTATGCATATACCCCTTTCAGGATGGGTGGGGCTGAGTTGATACAATGTCCAGTAAAATAAAATTAGATATATACAATTGATGATCTAGTGATTACACAGTGTGTAGTCACTGATAATTGTTATAGCAGCTAACAATTATACACTGTATAATATTCATATCAATTATAATAAACTAGTGATTATACGGCGTATAATCACTGCACTTTATAGAATTATAATCTAGTTATAATATGGTGTGTAACTGATAAGATCTGTGTGCAATGATTAGCCTGATTATTTGTGGTCAATCAGTCTAATCTCACGCTTGCATAAATATAATTGTGTTTTAACTGATTCCTTCTTAGTATGCTTCTTTGAAAATATTAAGCAATTCCTTTTGTTTTCTATCTGAATAGAATTATCTTTAATTATTACCTTAATTAAAGCTTAAACCATTCCTTCTTTATTTCCTTTGTTATTTAATTTTTCTTTTAAAGTCCCCCACTAAAGATCTTCATTAGTAGAATAGACCTCAAACTTAAGCAATGATCCCTTCATCAACTTCTTTGAAGCGCTTTGCTTCCCATCTGAACAGTTTTTCTGAACTCTAAATATAAAAATTACTTTTGAACAGAAAGGTGTTAACATGTTGCCATTTGAAGCATTAAAATTTCCCAGTATGATAATTTTTCACTGAGGTTATTGATAATTTTCCTACTGTAAATTCAGAACCTAAACTTAAAAATGCGGGATTGTCAAATCCTTGGTCCAAATTTTAAATCACATTTGCAGGATATCCTTTTTTAATTAAATTGAACTCTTTATATTTTTATTTGAATATTTAAAAATGTGTGAACTTTTGGGATTGTGGAATATTGATTAATTAACGGATTCAACCAATTAACACAGGCCAGCTGTCAATCACTCTTAGGAATGGTTTCTCAGAATGATGCAGGCCAAGGGCTATGTAATCAATGAATCAATGACCAAATCATATCCTGGCATCAACAAACTCATGCATTGTAATTAATGAAAAGAAACATACAATTGCTGCTTATTAATTAGTTCCCATCTTTCAGCACCTCAATATGATATTTATAATAATTAATATTCTTAACTTTAATTGCATCCTAGAACAAGAGGGCTGTCATAAGAACTGTCATCTGTATTATGTCTAGCAGAGTCCAACATGGACTGGGCTGCCAGGCCAAACAATCTAAAATAAAAGGCCCTGATCCTATTGTATTAGAAGAGCTCTGATTAGTGTAACAATCATCTCATGAACTAGTAGCCAACTGATGACTAGCTAGCCTTGAATAGTGGCCCAGGCAGGCAGCTGAAAAGAGATTCAGCTGTGCGGCTTGTCTAGAAAAAACACAGTAAGCCAAGGAAGTCATCAAGCAAGCTTCCACAAAATCCACTCAGAAAAGACTGGGACTCCTACCATGTTGACCTAATTCTACTTCAGTCTCTTTCTAGTATTGTGAGCTAACTTGAATAAAACGCGGGCAGGCAGGCTGCCTTAAAGCCAGTCCATTAGAATAAAAGACTGATGATTCTTTATTGACTTGATGATTGATCCAAGTTCTATTTCCTTAATTTTATCCTCTCTTAGGCTTTATTTGTAGATTAAAAGATGATAATGTTGTCATAAAGTATTAATTCTTTTAGTAAAGTATAGAGACAACAAACTGTGAACTATATCCAGAAGTAGGAAGAACTGCCCCAAATCTTTTGGGCTTTGGGCCCAGTCAGACTTGCTACTTCTGCAGACAACAAAGTATTCTGGTCCGCAGGTTACGCCAAAGTCACAGGTTCTATGTACTTTCTTAATGTCAGAAGACTTAGGATATCATCTGACAGATAATAAATACCATGATCCACAGATTCTCTGACAGGAACTGTCAAGCCTCTGGAATAGTGTAGTAGACTTGACCATTATTCCCCTCTGTTGATTGGATATACAGTCAATTGCAAATTAGATGGCTCAATTGTAGAAACATCAACTCATCCTGTTCCTTGGATTTGGCCAATTGGTACACTGATGATTACCCTTAAGATTGATTCTGATCCAAGACTGGCCCGCCTATTGGATTAGACCTAAACGCACCTGATGACCTGGGCCATGATCACAGAACACTTAGCAGCCAATAAGACAAAGTACTCAGGAACAATTCTGAAAAATTATTTACACCAAAAATTTACACCTTCAAATGTGTCAAACGCTATGACCAATATAGAAGGTTGTTTAAATGAATAATGCATGATACAAAACCTAATAGACAGGGCAAATAAACTTGCATATGCATAAACCATAGACAAGATGCCACCAATACACTAGTAAGATAAGCTGAGGCCCAGTAATCAATTGTAGTCCCATGCCAGACCACATGGCTGCCTAACTCTGGGGGCTGAGACTAGCAGTCTGGGGAACAGATAGACTGGCTAGTAAGAGTTAGAAGCGTCAGATTACTATCTGGTAAGAGGGCTTATCCATCTTATATAAGGAGCTCTTCTGATTAGAGATTGAGCAGAAAAAGTATCACCTTGAATTAGAGATTGAAGATCTCTAAGTATTGTATCACTACTAACCAACGCCTAGTAGTCAGTTGTATCCAGATAGAGCGCTCTGTTGTCTATCTGCAGAATTGTGTTTCTTCTCCTACGGCTTCTGGACTCCGCCAAGTTGTAGTACCATCCTTAGACCCAATTGGTAGCTACAGACTGTAACCATACAGTCTCCTATCAACATCTCCAAAGAAATGTCTTCCAATAAAAACAATACCTCAAGACCCCAAAATCTTGACAGGAACTCATAGACACTTTGCAAATTTCAAGTTGAGCTGAATATTTTAAATGGATGAATTGAATTAACTGAAATTAGATTTGAAATGTTCAAATCCACCAACTATTTTTGTTAAGTTTACTATGTTTTTTGGAATTGCGCAATTGTCAAATCAAAAACCAAATTTCAAATCATAAATGAATGCCACTATTAAACTCAAATAATAATTGTGGGATTTGGAATCCAAATTGAATGTACAGTAAGAAACTAGGACAAATCAGTCCAAGTCAAGAAGCTCTACTCTGGATAAAATCAAATGAAAATTCAATCTCAATGACCATGTTTACACATGAAATTAAATAAAATTTAAAATTGTCTAAACTGGAAATGTTGCAATATTCTGCACTCTAAATCACTAATATAGCAACCACAAAATCATATAATGATATATGTGCCATCCTCCTGACAATGCAGAAATTTTTTAAAAGTTTTTTGGCCCCTGGCTACTCTGGGGGTCAAACAAACCTTTTTGAGGAAAGAAGGAGAAGTGGGAAAGATGAACCATCAGTTTACTATACTATGTGTTTATGTATTGCTATTGAGGATGCTTGATTACAGTTGATTTTAGAAACACTAATAATAAAGTAGAATTATATATATTAATCTATTTTTACAAACTTGCTTTTTTCCTTGTTAGGGTGGGCTATTTGTTGTTGATAATGTGCTTGCATTTGATTGGATCTTTTTGCCTTCAGTTGCTAGGTCAATTGTAAATCAAGTTGCTCCTGTAACCACAGCTGCCCTTAGGAGGCAGCTTGATTTCCTATTGCAAGGCAACTGAAGGTGAAAATATTGTTGTAACTATGCTATTTTAGCAGAGTTACAAGGGAGAAATATTTTTGAAAACTAGATAATATTCTTTATTGAGAGCTATTAATTATATAGTCATTGTGAATCCATGAATAGCAGGAACATGGCTGTGTTAATCACACATATGGATGGTGAAGGGGGTGGCTTGATCCTGGTAGTGAGTCATGCGCTAAAACAAGGTGTCCACTGTAGAGGATTGTCATTTGTTCATGTTATGGATTTGGTAATTTGAGTTGACTTCCTATCTTGGCTACAGGTCACTGGGAAATTGGATCACAGGTCACAAATCTGCTTGGTTGGAACCATGCTAGTGGGTTGATCCTGCTGTTTTAACATTATCCAATTAAATTCAGGCATATTGTCAATAACAAATGAACAATACCCACAACAAGGAAAAAGCAACTTGATAAAAATATATTGTAATATATGGTTCTACTTTGTTATTAGTGTTTTATAATTCAGTTAATACAGTAGTTTTTAAACCTTTTGAGATAAACATATATTAGTCAGTTTAGAACGCATAGGTTCAGTCACAAAACAAATTTCAACTTGGTAGATCTAAATAAAAGATAATTCCACAGAAAATGTGCGCTATTTGGTAAATATTTCCCGTAAGACAATAACCTACTCAAACTGGGGACAAATGCTTAATGATTCAACAAATGTACCAAACACTAGAACACATGAGTTTCAGTCACATAACGCATCTACTATGTTTATTATGTTTTTTGTGAACACATGAAACTCAGTCACAAAAATTACAAACTTGATCCAACAATGAGCCCCAATAGCAACTGAAACAGACAACAAAAATATCAAATATCAAAACAAATGAGTGGATATAAAATACTGTTACCAACTTGTCCCAATTGAGAATAAAATCTAGAATATGAAAAACAAATACATGTTCTGAGTGTCTGTTTTGGGATTAGAATCAATAAAAATATATAATTTATCCAAACATACAAGTAACAGTGCACTTTTACAACCAAAAATAATTAATATAGAAATATAAAAACTAATTTAAAATAAAAAAGTAACTACAAGCTTTCATGCTACTATATATAGACAGATAAAAATTACAATAAATAAATTATATAGATAGACTGATTTTAAAAAAATTATTTTTATACCAAAATGGACCCATCCCAACAACAGAGACAGTTGGACTGGGCATACATTTGGTGTCTTTGTGCTTGGATCAGACCAGACACACCTCAGTTATTGCACCCAGTTTAACTTAATGAAATAAGCCTGTAGAAAATAGGACATGTATTTGTTTGCAAATTGACATGCCAACTTTCAAACAATGACATGTCCTATTTTCTACAGGCTTGTTTCATTAAGTTAAACTGGGTGCAATAACTGAGGTGTGTCTGGTCTGAGCCAAGCACAAAGACAGCACAAATTTAAAAGTCATTGTCAGGATTATACTTCTGGGAAGTATAATGAACAAATAAAAGGGGGAAATTTAAGAGAAGAATGATACTTTATTGGATATGAATATATAATGTTATGTAGTATCATGGGAAGCCACATACTGTCCATGTGCATCATGTAGGTCATGTGGCTTATCTGAGTAATGTTCCTCTTAGGTCACGAGGCTTACTCAAGTTGTGTTCTGCTTAGGAGCTGGATTGTGTGATCCCTGTAATAGATGGTTGAATGATAAGGGTGCCACAATCTATTTATTAGACAGTGAATCATTTGGTTTCTCACTTGGTGAACTACTTGGGGTGTTATTCCCCAAGAGGGAGTAATCAAAGATGTTGCAACATCTCCCCCTGGGGTGCTGGAAGGCGGAGACCTGGGAATCTTCTTCAGAGAGTCAGGGATGCGTGCTTGGTATTGATCCAGTTTGGCGTTGGGGACAGGAAGTCTTGAGTTGTGCAGAGCTGTTCTTGCCTTGCACAGGCAGAGGCAGCTGTGGTGCATACGTTTCAGTTTAGTTTGAGCCCCAATTCCTTTGATGAGGTAAGTGTTGTTGTGTTTGACCTCCATGGCAATGCCTGGACCTCATAATCCTGGGTTAAATTTGTGCATGTTGTGATTAACAACCCAGACCTTGTCCCTGACTTGTAATCTTTCCTGTTGCAAGGGGACTGTCTCTCTTTTGATCCTTTTCCGCTCCATTCCTCTTGGTTCTTTCTAGCTTGTTTACGCTGGGGTTGCTGGCTTCTAGCACCTTCTTGGGTAGAGGTAATCTGGGTCCTGCTGCTGTACTAATGAGGGCAGGCTTTTGCCCATAGACTAACTTGTATGGACTTTTACCAGTATTATAGTTGAATTGTGTATGGCAGACCATGAGCGCTGTTGGAAGCATGTCAATCCATGCCTTTGGATTGTTAGCAGATAACTTACTGAGGACTTCTACAAGAGTGCTGTTTAGTTGTTCTACTTGTCTGTTTGCTTGGGGGTGATATAGACTGGCTGTGATGTGTCTTATTTTGTTCTTGGTGAGGTAGATGTTAGTGTTAATGGCTTTGATTTGATGCCTCCATCTGTGACTAGGAGGTCAGGTTTTCTAAATTTGCCTTGATCTCTTTGCCAATAAATTGTCTCACATTGTTGCCTTTGTGTTCTTTTGTGGCTTGTGCCACAGGCCATCTGGTTGAATATTCAATTGCTGTTATGATGTACTTTTTCTCTTTGTTTTCACCAGACATTGATCCCACAATATCCAACAACCATACCTTAAAGGGTTGTGTGATGGATACGGGTACCACTGACTTGGGTGGTACTTTGGTTTGGGCGTACTTTTCACAGACTTTGCATTGTTCCAATACTTCTTTGATGCCATCTAACATATTGGGCCACAAGTAGTGTGTCTTAAGATACTTGTGTAGGTTCCTGCTACGGGTGTGTCCTAAGTCTGTGATATCTGAGTATGGGGTCAATCTTTTGTGTTGACGGAACGTAGGGTACAGTGTCACCACTTGAAAGTATTTTATGTAGAGTACTATATACGTTTTTGAACAGATGTTTATTATTGAGGACCTTTTCTTGTATGTCCATGGGGGTGCCTGGTGGGAAACCTTCCTGGAGATTCCCCATGATGAGCATGGGCCAGTTGAGGTCACCATCAGTGCTGAGGGTATGCTTGCTGTATAACCTTGATAAGACGTCTGCGGAAAGCATTTCTTTTCCTGGTTTGTATTCAATTTGCATGGGGTATCTCTGTATAAGGCTCATCCATTTGGCTTGTCTTCTCAATAGATGTTTTTGTGTTTTGAAGAACACTAGGGACTTATGATTGGTAATTACCTTGAATGTTTGAGCTCCTTCTAGATAAAAACGCCATTTTAGGAGGCAGTGTACAATGGCCACCAGTTCCTTGTTGTGGATTGGGAATCTTTGTTCATTGTCAGACAGTTTTCTTGACTCATATGCAACAGGGAGTAATTCTTTCTCTGCTGTCTGGATGCGGAGTACTCCTCCTATAGTGCAGTCAGAGGTGTCTGTTTCTAATTTGTATATCCCTTCACTGTTTGAATATTGGAGGATGGGGACTGTGACCATTTGTTCTTTTAGCTGGCAGAAATGCTGGTCTTGTAACAGAGTTCACTCTTGTTTCTGGGGGCTGGCATTTCAGTTATGGCGCGTATTTTCTCTGGATCTGGTTTGATCCCGTCCTTGCTAACAATGTGGCCAAGGAAGGGGAGTTCCAACAAGAAGAAGTCGCATTTGGATGGCTTGGCAATGAGTTGGTTTTCTTCAAGGGTGCAGAGAGCCAGGCAGACATTTTCCAAGTGTTTTTTTAAGTTTGGGCTGTAAATGATTATGTCATCCAGGTAGATGAAGGCTTATTTCCCAATGTGTTCCTTTAAAACCTTGTTCATGAATGTCACAAAGGTACTGGGGGCATTTTTCATACCAAAGTTGAGGACAACACATTTGAAGGATCTGTATTTGGTTCTAAACACTGTTTTTGGAATGTCTTCAGGTTTCACGCAAATTTGGTGGTATCTTGCTGTAAGATTGATTTTTATGTGAAGATTTGGGACCCCCCAGGGCATCAAAAATGTCATCAATCAGGGGCAGGGGATACCTGTTCTCAATTGTGACCTCGGAGGACTCCACCTGGTCACCGACTACAGAGCGCCCAATGTCTTTCTTTGCTATAAAGAAAACAGTGGCGCCAAAGGGTGACTTTGAGGGTCTAATGAGACCCTTGTCCAGAGCCTCGTCAAGGTAGGCCTTCAAGGCGTTGTCTTCTTGGGGAGTTAAGCAATATATTGGGAATGCTTTGGGTATGCTTCCCTTTAGGTCAATTTTGTGTTGTATACCGCGGTTGGATGGCAACCCAGGTAGTGATTCCTGGAACACAGAGGGGAATTTTTTGATTAGTTGATCACAGATGTAGTCATTTTCACGTCTTTATTCATTATTCTTAAAGTGAATGATTTCATATTTACAGGTATTCCTTTGATCTTGTTGGGGTCTGTTTCCTCTTCTGTTTCTATTATCTTTACAAACATGTGGTTGCGCATGAGAGTGTCAAGGTGAGTTGGGTAGATGTGATGGTGTACTTTGCCGCACTGGATAGTGAGAGTGGCACTGTCTCAATAAATGTGGGGTTTGGTTTTTTGCATCCAATCTAAACCTAGTATCACATCATACTTAGGGATTGGTATGATAGGTCCACTGATTGTTGTTTGTACGTCTCCAATTTGAGCGCGGAAAGGTTTTGTCTCCTTAGTGACTGGTGTGCTCCTGTTGTCTGCCATGATGACTCTCCTGGCACTGCTTTAAACTGTTGGTAATTGCATAAGGTTGGCAAATTTTTTGTTAACAAGGGATTGATCTGCTCCAGTGTTGAATAGTGCTGAGCCTTGGTATCTGCAAAAACAGAAAGGATAGGTAAGGAGTTTATTTTCAGTTTGGGCAGCAAACAGTAGAGGATTGCTGGAGGGCACTTGGATCATGGTAATTGAGTCCACGTCTTGGTCCCTGTACAAGTCTTGTGAGTTGGGGGAGGGCGGCTTGTCTAAGCACTCCACTGAGCTTTTCCCTCATTGTTGGTATCTTCAGTGCTTTCCTGGTTGGCTTGGGCTGTAAAATTTTAATTTTGAAGTTGAGGGTTATTGGCTTGGTTGTTCTGCTTATTGGGATAAGTGTATTTTTTAGCAGTGGGACTCTCCTTGCGTTTGTTGGTTGCGTGTAGATCTTTGGATTTCTGTGCTGCATGTTTTCCTTCTAGGAACACATCTTCAAGTTTCTTGCAGCGGGTCATATTGAACCTACATCTAATGTGCATAGGGAGGCTGTTGTAGAAGTCCAGGTGTGGTCTGGGCTCATCAAAGTTGATGGAGCTAGGGGCACAGTCATGTAAGTCTTTGTATGCTGCAATATATTCTTTGATTGTTGCGGTCATTTTGAAGGTTCAAAGTTCTGTCATGATTACTACATTGGAATCCTTCATGGAGAACTTTTTGAGAAAGGCATCTTTGAATAGTTCCCAGTTTTCTTTCTGGTTGGGGTGTTGGGCCATCCATCCACTTACAAAGTGTTACGCAGTTCCTGTGATGCAGAGGGAGACTTTGCTGACCCAGAGTCTACAGGGGTACTCTACTTGTTCAAATTTACTTTTGGTACTGTTAATCCAAAAGTAGGCATTCTTGCGGCGTAGTCCTGCAAAGGTGCCAATTTCAGCTGTACGTAGGCGCTGGAACACAAGGTTGGGTATTTCAGGCTATTGTGGCGCTGTTACAGTGGTTGTGGTGGAGGGTAACAATTTGCAGGTTTTGAGAGTGTTGTATTGTTCTATGGGGATAAGAATGTTGTCCATGATGACAAAGCTGTTTGGAATCTCTTGTCCCTCTTTTTAGTCTCACCAGACGCCAGGGAGTACCATTGTTTGAGTCCTCTTCTTGAGAGGAATTTTTCCTTTAAGTTGAGTAGGTATGGGTAACCTACCTGTGCTACCACTGTCAAGATTATACTTCTTGGAAGTATAATGAACAAATAAAAGGGGAAGATTTAAGAGAAGAATGATACTTTATTGGATATGAAAATAGAATGTTATATAGTATCATGAGAAGCCACATACTGACCATGTGCGTCATGTAGGTCATGTGGCTTATCTGAGTAATGTTCCTTTTAGGTTACAAGGCTTACTCAAGTTGTGTTCCGCTTAGGAGCTGGATTGTGTGATCCCTGTAATAGATGGTTGAATGATAAGGGTGCCACAATCTATTGATTAGACAGTGAACCATTTGGTGTCTCACTTGATGAACTACTTGGGGCGTTAATTCCCCAAGAGGGAGTGATCAAAGATGTTGTGCCATTGTTATGATTTGCTGATCTGTAATACTTGTAGTTTTTACACTCACTTTATTGTAGCACTTTTAAAATATTAAAGTTATAATAGAAAACAATAGAATTAATAAATATTAAAGAAGTCAAATTTAACTTGTGGCATGATAAAAATCAATCCCCACTGTAGTTAAATGTAAAAAAAATATTATAACAATAAAAAATATATAAAAGTTAAACCAATATAAAATAAAAAATAAAAATTAATGGTGGTGTTGCAACCAAGTTTCCAAACTTGCCCGCTAATATATCTTACAATACACAGGGGGTGCTCAATGAGTCACCCCTTGATGTATCTAACAACATGAGTCAATCTGATGGCAATATCAAATGGCAGGCACTTTATCCTAATTAGGAGCGCTTCCAATTTGACCTGCTGATCCCTGCACAAGTTATTCCTTGGCTCCAAACCATACATGGAACATGCCACCATGCCACCCCCTTGTGGCTTTCCCCATGCAGTATATTAATCACAATATTCTACCAATAAACAACACCTTATTCTTATTGTTCCAACTTTTCTATTGGACTATTATCTTCCCTAATTCTAAATACTGAATCCTCATTGGTTCAGTTGCAACAGTGGTAACACAGGTAGGTTAACAACCTACCTAAAACAAAAATTCCCCCTAAGAAATGACAGAGTATGGGCCGTATGGCTACTCCCCAACAAGAAATCTTCCTGCCCATTCCCAAGGGGGACATCCCCAACGGGTATGTCATCTATCAAGACCGGCTGGTCCTTACAAGCGTGTAAAATTGACTTTGCTTGGGACAGTGTGACGCTAGCATCACTCCTCCCCAGTCAGATCTCTCTCAACTCATGCTCAATCTAAAGCTGGAATCCTTCACAGGTGGAGTCAAAGGAGCCAACATTGTCAGTTGGCTTCAATCCACAGAAACCTGTCTTCAAATCTGTCAAGTTCCAGAGCCCATGTGGGTTGCCACCGCATCTTTCCGCCTTACAGGGCCCTCCGCTGTGTGGTTCACCAACTAGGCCAGCCGGGAAATTGAAGTCACTTGGGCGGCATTTTGTGAGGCAGCAAAGTCCTGCTACAGCAAAACCTTCTTGCCAATTGTGGTAGGAACTCCTCTTCTAGCAATCAAACAGAAATGATTGGTTCCTAAGTACCTTGCTGCCCCCAAAGCCATCACTGACAAAAATGCCATGCTGTTGACCCTGATCATCAATGGGCTCAAACCCCATATCTGCAAGTGGGTTCCTGTAGGTTGTTGTGCCTCCATAAATGACTGCTATAAGGCCATTATGGAGGCTAACAACCAGGCCTCCATGGGTTTCTGTTGCACCAAAGATCCTCCTCCCCAACCTTGCACCACACCTAGCAGTGGCCACAGTCAAGTGGGCTGCTGCCAACCACACCAGCAGGAAAACGGCACCAAGCGTCCCCACAAGGAGGAGCTCCAGCTAGCACAGATTGAGGAGCCGGGAAAAGCCTGGGGGTTTTAGCAACAAGAGATTCTGAAATCCCAAATGATCCCGCCTCTCAATCCCTACCTACCAAAAATTCCTGCAACTACAAAATTCACGAGGTTGAAACCCTTGATGTCTTCCAGGTCCACAGCAACAACCCCGTGTTACAAGCAAGCCATTCCACAAATAAAGTAACCCACTTAGCCCATCCCTTCCGTTTCCGTGGGAACACCCACAAACTATTGGTAGATACTGGGGCCAACCACACCATGGTGGACCAGGCATTTGCTGATTCCCAACAGCTGGATTGCGTACCCAGCAGGTTCTGGCGGTACAGGTAGCTGACTCCTGCAGAGTTGACATCACCCATGAGACAATACCCTTCTCTGTGAGAACAGGGAACATCCAGGTCAAGCTCTCTGGGCCAATCATGGCAGGACTCAGCCACAACGTAATTGCTGGCCTCAACTGGCTTAGACATAATTGCCCCTATATCAATTGGGATACGTCTGTCATCACCCTCAATAGAAACGGGGTGGGGTTCCAGATCTACTCTGTTGAAATGAGCAAGTTACTTCATGACACTGTGTTTGTTAGAATAACAGAGACAGGCTTGTACAACTTCAAGGGGGGAACTAAGCTTCAAACAATGCTCAGTCAAAGTTATCTGCGCTAAACCACCTGCGGCTCCTCCCTTGGCCACTTCACCTCCTCCAGCACTTGCTGCTCTCCTCAAGGAGTACAATGACGTCTTCAGTGAAACACTGGACCAGTTACCCCCTCCTTGGGAGATCCAGCATGCTGTACAACTCCAAGGATTGTTGCCTAAGGAATGTCCCTTATACTGACTTACACCAAAAGAGGAAGAGACCCTCTGCCAGCACCTTGTGGATGCGCTTGATAAGGGCTTCATATGCCCCTTGCTCTCCTCATACAGGGCAGTGGTCTTCTTTGTAGCCAAGAAGGATGGGTCCCTTTGCCTGGTCACCAACTACTGCACCCTAAATGAGGTTACAGTTAAGAATAAATACCCCCTGCCGTTGATTGACAACCTGTTTGATACACTTGCAGGTGTGAAGGTCTTTAGTAAGATTGATCTCACTGCAGGTACAACCAGGTCTTCATTGCACCAGGGAATGAGGCTAAAACTGCCTTCCGCACACGCTACAGGTTGTTTGAGTGCCGTGTCATGAACTTAAGAATGACCAACACTCCCTCAACCTTTGCCATGTTGATGAACAAAGCATTTGAGGAACTTATTGGGAAATGTGTGGTTGTGTACCTTGACAACATTATTGTCTTCAGTCAAGATCAAACCACACACCTCCAACACCTCCGGGCTGTCCTCAACACCCTTTGTAAAAATCAGCTAAAAGCTAAACCCTCCAAATGCAAGTTTCTCAAGTTGGAGCTGTTATTCCTTGGGCACACCATCTCTGCCCAAGGCATATAGCCTGACCCTGCCAAAGTCAAGGCAACCACCAGTATGCCACCCCCCCACTGATCTGATCAGGTGTGAACATTTCTAGGCATGGTTGCCTATGTACACAAGTTCATTCCCAACTGCGGGGAGCTAATTGCACCTCTCACTGAGCTTCTGAATGCTAAGCAGCGCTTTCATTAGACCCCTGCCAGAGATCAAGTCTTCAAAACGTTGAAGCAGAGACTTACAACGGCACCAATATTGCAGTTCCCCAACCAAAACTGCCAGTACAAGCTCAAGACTGACGCCTCTGACAGGGCCATAGGGGGCGTGCTAAGGGTAGAAATTGACAAGAGTGTATTCCTCCCTGTAGCATACCAGTCCAGGAAACTCACCAACTTGGAGCAACGTTATCCTGTTCATGATAAGGAGCTAGTGGCAATTGTGCACTGTGTGGAGAAGTGGCGCTGCTACCTGGAGGGGGCTACCTTTCTGCCCTGCATCCTAACCAACCACAAGTTGCTACAATACTTCAACACACATTCCCACTTAACACGCTGCCTATCAGGATAAGTTGGGCGCCTGTCCTCCTACCAGTTGCGCATTGAGTACAAGCCTGGGAAGGAACTTGTCACAGCTGACACTCTCTCCTGACTTTAAATAGCGTCCATCACTGGGGACAATGGTTTCAATCCAGATTAGCCCATGCTCTATCTCTGCCCTGAGGCAACTTGCTACAAGGGCCTTAACTTGGTAACCATCTCCAAGCTGAAGGACAATGAAAGTCAGTTCACCACAGATGCTGGCAACGTCTGCCGCTGGGCAGAAACAGGTGAAAAGACGCCCTGCATTCCCACCACGGAGTGAGGTGACACAAATTGTACTACCACCAAGCCCTAGGTCACATTGGAGGACGTAACCTCTTTGAAAGCATGAAGCAAAAGGTCTGGTGGCCGCGCATGCGTCAAGACATTTTTGGATCTCCTCAAACATGTGTATTGTGCAAAAAGAACATGTCCAAGACCGCTCTCCCAAAGTTAGTCCTACCCATTAAAGCCATGGAGCCCTTCAAGCAGTGGGCCCTTGAAATTGTGGGTCCCCTCCCCAAGGATAGACTGGGAAAGAAGTACATCATCACTGCCATTGACTACTTCACTTGATGGCCAGTAGCCTGGGTAACAACCAACCATACCGCCACCACCATCACCCGCTTTATTGGCAAGGAAATTGTGGCCTGCTTTGGGCGCCCCAAACGCCTCATCACAGATGGTGGGCCCGTCTTGTTGGACATGTCCTGAATGCCTACTGCGCCAAAAATGCACTTCAGCAAATAGTTATAACCCCATATTACCCGCAAGCCAACAGGCGCATGGAACAACTAAATGGCTCACTGGTGCAATTGATTGCCAAACTCTCCCAAGAACATCCCAATACTGCGTGGACAGAACACTTGCCCACTCCTCACTCATTCTACAAGCACAAATCACCAGGGGCACGGGGTTCAGTCTCAGAACTCTGGCCTTTGGGACACCTGACAATCTCACAGGAGTTGAACAAGGAAAGCTACAATCTACAGTTCCCAAAAAGCCCCCCCCCTAGTGACAACTCCATCCCTGGACCAATGGCGCGCCAAGGCCCAGTAAATCAAACAAAAACAGATTGATGGAGGAACAAAACATCTTGAGGCCAGGTACACCGTGGGAGACCTGGTGTACACCCTCAACCCAAACTCTGCCAAGTTAGAACCCAGCCACCTAGGGCCCTTCAAGGTGGCCGCTGTCTTTGACAACCACACCTACCAGCTTGAGGACGCCCAAGGAAACACCAAGCAACTTCACCATGATTGCTTGCGCCCCTGCTGTGCCATCCCTACACAAAAAATGCTTGTGCAGATCTTCCCAGATCTCCCACAGATTCCAATCCTGGTGTCTGACAACAAACAGGGGGCAAGGGGGTGTTGCAACCAAGTTTCTGCACTTTCCCGCTAATGTATATTACAATACACAGGGGGTGCTTGATGAGTTACCCTTGACATGTCTAACGGTATGAGTCATTCTGATGTCAGCAGCAAATGGCGGGCACTTCATCCTAATTAGGAGCGGTGCCAATTTGACTTGCTGATTCCCGCACAAGTTATTCCTTGGCTCCAAACCATACATGGAATATGCCACCATGCCACCCCCTTGTGGCCTTGTGGCTTTCCTCATACAGTATATTAATCATAATGTTCTAAAAATAAACAATACCTTATTCTTGTTATTCTGACCTTTGTATTGGACTGTTGTCTTCCCAAATTCTAAGTACTGAATCCTCATTGGTTCAGTTGCAACATTATCTTGAAAAATTCTGCCTGTTTCCCGCACACGCCGCAGCCAACAAATCCTCAATAGAATTATGTCCAGCCTTCTGCCCAACTGGACCCTGTACACTCCTGGTACCAAGATACCTGAAGGCTATGTCTTGTACCAGAACACAGTGATCCTCCTACCCACTTTCAACGCCATGTCTGCACAAGGTTTCTTTCAGAATCCCTTATCTACGCCGCAGCCAAATGACAAAAAGCGCCATGCCAGCCTACGTAGCTCAGAGACTTTGGAGCGCCGCCTTGGAACCTTTTGCATGAGCCAACAACAACAGCGCAATGTGGCTCCAATCTGCTCAATGCAAACTGACTCAGATGGAATGCCCACAGAGATTCTGGATTGCAGAAATCTCCATTTGACTTACGCATGACGCTGGTACCTGGTGCAACAAGTGGTATGAAGAACACACTGAGAAGAACTGGGACACCTTCAAGCAGGACTTCCTGACAAGATTTGTGCTGAAGGACACTGCACTCATGATCATCTGCCAAGTAAAGAACTCACCCCCCCAGACTGGTACCTTAAAAGAGCTCACCTGCGCTTACAAGGAACTTCATCTACATGCCCCTGCCAATATGTTCTTTGCAAACCAAGCCACACACCTCATGTATTACAACGCCTTCAAGCCGCACATAATGAGACACATGAACCTGGATCAAGTAACCAACTTGCAAAGCTTATACAGCAACGCCAAGAAAGCGGAGCAGACGTCTAATGCACTTCACAAGGCACAATCAGGGAAAAGGGAGCAACTCAAGGATTTGCATTCAAGTGGACGCTCCAGCAGACCTCCCCCCAGAAACAGTAATGGCAACACCAACCACAAGCCCTCTAGTTCAAATGGACACGGGAACGGGAATAACGCACAGTCAAACCAAACCCACTTCCATGTGGTGACCACTCAAGACAACCAGGACAAGGGAAAAGCCCAGGGAGAGCATTAAGCAAGCCAAGCTCTCCCCAGACTATCCCCAACTTGCCCAATGATGAGTACCGCCCAGAAGACGTGGATCAATGCCCAATGGTTCAAGTCCCCTCAGAAGACCCAGTGCTCTATACCATTGCCAGACACCCAAATAAATTGATGACCTATCCTTTCTGATTTTGAAGTTACACAGGCTCAGCTCTCCTGGACTCAGGTGCAGACCAAACCCTGGTCAACAGTAGCTTTGTTGATAAGTTCAAGTTTGCCACTAATCCTTTGCGGATTAAAAACATGGTTTAATTGATAGCACCACATAGCCGTGACACGGGAAACTGACCCCTTCTCTGTTATGCTAGAGAGCCTACACTCCACCATTTAAGGTCCTGTCATCAACTTCCCCAAGTTTGGCATTGTACTGGGAATCAACTGGTTGCAAAAGAACAACCCCCACATAGACTGGGTGACCTCAGTACTGACCATCAAACGTGAAGGCGTCAATCACCAAATCTATCCTGACTCTGTGGATCAACTCCTGAGTGACCACGTCTTTGTACGCATCTAAAAGAACTTGGAAAAACAGTAGAACCTCAAGGCAATTGACTGGGACTCTTGACAATAAAAGATTAACCCATTTTAAGGATCACCAGGATACCACCACACCACAGGATGGTGAAATTGTAGCGCAACATCCAGAAATCTTCAAGGAAGCTCTACCCAGGCTGCCCCCTGAGAAGCACATCCAGCATTTCATCCAACTCAAGGGAGTGGTACCTAAGGCACAACCCATCTATTGCCCCACTCCCAACAAGAACAACGCCCTGTGTGCTTACCTCAAGGAAGCATTGGAGAAAGGACTTATCCGCCCCTCACAGTCTCCTTTTGGTTCTGCAGTATTCTTTGTAGCAAAGAAAGACAGTAACCTACGCCTAGTTACAGATTACTGATCCCTAAACAAAGTCACTATCAAAATTGCTATCCACTATCACTCATTAACAACCTCTTTGATGCCCTTGGGGGCGCCACAGTCTTCTCCAAGATTGATCTTACAGCAGGTTACAACCAGATCCTCATCAAGGAAGAGGACATACCCAAAACAGCCTTCTGCACCAATTATGGCTTGTATAGATGTGTGGTGCTTAATTTTGGTATGATAAATGGGCTGTCAACCTTTGTAACTTTCATGAACATGGTGTTTGCTCCCCGCATTGGCAAACATGCCCTAATATACCTAGATGACATCATTATTTACAGCTCATCAGTAGAACAGCATCACAAGGATCTGGAAGCAGTCTTTGCCACCCTAGCGCAAAATAAACTGCTAGCCAAACCTTCCAAATTCCAGTTCTTCTGTGAACAACTACCCTTCTTGTGACACATAGTTTCAAAGGATGGAATTAAACCTGCCAGTCAAAAGATCTGAGCCATCTACAAAATGCTGCTGCCCAAGGATAAGTTGGGACTCTGCACTTTCCTAGGGATGGTTGCTTATGTGCAATGGTTTATACCTGACTGCGGCATCTTTACTGCCCCCCTGTCCGCCATAACTGGCTCCATGTCCAAATTTGTGTGGACCCTTCAGTGTGACCTTTGTTTCCAACGCCTTAAGGAGAAACTCACAACAGCGCCCATCCTACAGTACCTCAAATGTGATGGGGAGTACCAAATGGAGACAGATGCCTCTGACGCATCCATTGGAGGAGTACTATAAATTAAAAATGATTCTGGTGACTTTCTTCCTGTGGCCTACAAGTCACACAAGTTGACAGCCAGCAAGTGCTGCTACCCTATACACGACAAGGAATTGTTGGCAATTGTACACTGCCTAGTTAAATGGCGCTGTTATTTGGAGCAACAGGAAGAGTTCACTTCCTTGACAGATCACAAGTCACTCATATACTTTAAGACTCAAGCAAATCTTTCCCAAAGACAAGCCAGATGGATGGAGCTGTTAGAGAGATTCAACATGCTCATCTAATACAAACCTGGGGCCAAGCTTGCCATGGCAGACGCCCTTTCACGCCTGTATGTCTGTGCCTCAAGAGGAGAAAATGGGCTCAACCCAGACTGGCCTCTCTTAGTGCTACGGACAAAAGACAAAGGTTTCCCCCCTGGCACAACCAACATAACAAAGGAAACAGTCATCAAAAATATACACCGGTTTGCTGACGTGTATGGGACTTTAAACAGAAAAATGTCTGATGGCACAACCATTCCCTACATCCCCACGCACCAAAGAGTGGAACCCATTTTAAGTTACCACCAAGACCTTGGCTATACCAAGAGTCAAAACCTATATGATTTCCTTAAGAATAAGGCCTGGTGGCCAACTTTGTATTGCAATATCCAAGAAGTGCTAGAGCAATGTGAAGTATGCAAGAAATTTGCCAGGAGCAAAACCCCGCCAAAGTCAGTACTTCCCATCTGCACACAAATACCTTTAAAAGTATGGGCTCTTGACATTGTTTGCCCCATGCCAGGGAAACACAATGATAAAAAATAAATCATCACCACCATTGACTTTGTAACACATTGCCAGTAGCCCAAGCATTAAAGGCCCACACTGGCAACGAGGTACAACAATTTATTGGCAAGGAGATAATCAGCAAGTTTGGAAAGCCAGAACTCCTGATAATCAATTGAGGGAAAGAATTAACCTCCAAGAACACCAATGTATACCTTGCAAAAATGGGTCAAACAAACTGTAACAACACCATACCACCCGCAGGCCAATGGGCGCGTAGAGAGGCTTAATGGTAGCCTCGTGCAAGCCTTAGCCAAACTCACCGCTGGCATCCCTGAAGATTGGCATAAGCAGCTATTGACTGCGCTACTTGTGTGTTGAACCCAAGTGAACAGATCCACTGGAAAAGCCCCTTTGAACTGGTATATGGCACACAGCCAAATATCATTCAAGCATTGACAGGACCTAAACTGGAAATTCCAAGTAAAGTCCCCCCACGCTCAGATCCCCACGTTGCAGAGGCCAACAGGGGACAAGCGGCAAAAGAAGAGGAACGTTTGCAAAAGACCTTTGTTCTAATCCGCAACAGATATGAAGTTGAAGACAAAGTTTGGGTCATGAATGTTGACAAAAGCAAGTTACAACCCAATAAAGTAGGGCCAGCAATCATCCTAAAGGTAAACAACAATAACACTTACCTTGTGCAGGGGCTTGGGAAACATAAGCAAGACAAGACCCTACACCATGATTGCATGCAGCCCTGTAAAGCAAGACAGAAACAACAAGAAATTGCCCTACCCACCACCAAACAAACAATTAGTCCAATATGGTGCTTGGGCTCCTGACAACCTCCCTGACAACCTGCCCCCAGAGGAGGCCAACCTTCAGCCAGGGGGTGTCAAAACTGCAGGCTCAACCTGCCAGCAAGGTTCCAACCAAGCAGGTTTGTGACCCAAAATCTGATTATCTGGCTACTCAAAGCCAGACTAGGAAGTCAACTCAAATTACCAAATCCAACAACATGAACAGATGATGATCCTTTACGGTGGATACCTTGTTTTGGCGCTTGACTCATTACCAGGATCAAGCCACCCCCTTCACCATCCAGCTGTGTGATCAACACAATCATGTTCCTGTTATCCTTGATTCACCACAACTATATAATCACTATCTCTCAATAAAGATTATTATCTAGTTTCTAAATATTTTTCCCCTTGTAACTCTGCTAAAACAGCACAGTTACAACAACTGCCTTGGTGAATTGAAGCCAAGTGGCAATTTCAGCAAAATGTACCCCACTCTACTTGAGGCTCACAATCTCTTCAATGATCTCATTGGTGATGACTTGCCATTTTTGGCGGACTTGAGGAATAAGGGTACCCAGATTAGGCAGGTCAAGATTTGATTGGCCTGAATTCTCAAGCACTGGTTGGATTGGGTTGGAGGGGGCTACAGTTGTCCAGTCTTCAAAATGTGGCACAGGCGCAGGTTGGGCCTGGTCTTGGGGAGCACTATATTGGCTATCAGAAAAGCCATCTGTGGATAGGCCTGGTGACACATACTACTCACCCTCCTTACAACTTGCATTGAATTAGGTATAGATGGGAAGCACAGTGATTGAGCTCCCTTGATCAGCAGCCTGAGCTTGGAGTAGCTCCTGGTACTGCTCCTTGACAACGTTAAAGTTATCTTTGCTGGTGAAACTCATTGTAACCAAAAAAACAATAAAAATTCTATTAAAAACAAAAAAAGCAAAGTATTTCTAGAAAATTAATTTTACTTAAGTGTGTGCTCCTTTTTGAGATATTCTCTCAGGCATAAATGCCCAAATTTAGATGCACATACATTGAAAATAATGTTGTAGTTCTCTGAATAGATTTTGGTGGATTAACTCCTTAAATCCACTATTTCCAATTTGAGTTCCAAAAATGATCAATATTTTCAAAAAATGAGTCATTTTGTGTTTGAGCTCATCACATTTTTACTGAACCTCATGTGTTCTCTGTTTGTATCATATTTGCCACACACTTGTAATCAAATTTGATTTAGAATGCTTCAGTAAGTGAACAGATTGTGTGTGTTTTGAATTTTAGTTCCATGTTTTTAATGTCTCATTTTTGGAATTCAGTATTTGACTTTATTTTGTTGTGTGATTGACTATTTTTGTTTTCCAGCCCTAGATAAATGGAAGCTTTATTGAGTAAATTGACCTTCAACTGGTTCCAGTTGAAATTGTTTTGTGACTGAACCTATATGTTCTAAACTGACTAATATATGTTTATCTCAACAGGTTTGAAAACTACTGTAGTAAACATTTAAATTCTAGCTGTCATAAAATGGAATTGGGTGATTTTTTAGAATGCCTATGATTCCCAAAAGAATTAGCACAGATACACTCTAGATTCTTTGACTTCCTGTTTGAGACACCCATAAATTAAATTTATTTCAAATTCACCTCAATCATGATTTGAAATTTGGTTCTTGGATTTGAAAATCCTGCAATTTCATATTTGTTAATTTTTTCATGTTGTCTATGATTTGTTAGACTTAAGAAAAATACCAAATTGTACATTAGAATTCAACATTTCTAACTCATGTATCCTGTATTTTTTGCTGTGTTTTGCCTTTATTTAGTTGAGTTATCTGCTCAAAAGATTTGAAATTTGCCAATTCAAATAAATAAAAGTCAAATTAAATGGTAGATTTTATTGAATATTTTGATTTTCACTCTGCTGAGTTGCCCGCAAATGTGATTTGATATTTGGACCAAGGTTTTTAAAATCCTGTATTTTTACCTTTAGGTTCTGAATTTACAGTAAACATCATCTTATTTTGTCTTTTTTATTAGACTGTTGTCCTTCCCAATCTAAATACTGAACCATAATTGATTCAATACCAAAAAAAGATAATTTAATTATATTAAGGGGTCTATAAAATATAATAGATCTTTTTAATGTCATGGAATAAAAAAATTTGATGGTCACTTTATGTAATACCAAAAATTTTAAAGAAAAAATGAGCTTTATTTTAAAAATATTAATGATCTTAAAAATATTGGCAAGCAATAAAAAAGAAAGTAATTATATAATTTGGCTCTAACTGATTCAAATGTTTCTCAAAAAGCATTTTTTATATTCATATAAGAAAATTTAATCCTATAAAAAGAGATATTGAAGTTAAAAATATGTGCATTAATCTTTCATATTTTACCTTTAAAATTTGAAAGTTTCTCATAATATTATGAGATAAATTATCATTTAAAATCATGTAAGAATATCAGAGAAACAAATACTTTAGAAGATACTAGTGGTTTATTAGGGCAAGCTCATTAAGTGGGTGGCTTGCTGTGGTAATTTTATTAAAAGGCATTGTTGCTACTGGTTGCTACATTTCTTGATTCAATTGCCCTTGATATCAACTTGTTGTTGATAACAATTCTAAAAATGATTGCTGATAATGACTATAATCATGTGAATTATAATAGTACTAAAGTTGCAAATTCTGGTTGATTTTATTGACATGAGCTAGTCTGTTATGATTGCATTGGGATTGTCCTTTCTGTCTTCCCCACTGATCTGAAATCATTACATTAAAACAGTGATTATACAACCCAAATAACCCTGAGCTGGTTGCATGGTTGCTTGTTGTGTGGCAATGATCATTTCCATTATTTGACTACATAAGACTTCCCTTTTATAATAAAGACATTTACCCCCATATAACTTATTATCATCAGCTTTGCACTTTACATAGTCAATCTTATCTTCTTATAATATAACTGCCTTTGATTTATGTAACACAATTTACTTGTACATAGTTTATATAAGCTATTTTCTTGTTGCTTTACAAAAATCTTGTAGTGTATATCACTTTCTGGAGGGTTATTTTAATTAGAGTTATTATTCTTTCAAAAACAGTATTTTTTCTAAAGCAAACTAAGAATAGTTCTGGTGATCCAAAGATATGGCAATATCATATATATCCTCCAGGTGCTATTACTATCTTGTGCTTTAAAGTTACTCTCCCCCTCAGGCCTTCACTTCAATCTTCACCAAATGCTTGGAAATCTTTATCAAAATGTGTGTATAATCTTCAAATATTAGCCAAAAAATCCAAATAAAATTCTTCATACTAATAATTTTCAAAGCATTTGGAATATGCCATCACTTAACCCACCCAAGAGATACCCCTGGTCAAAGAGACATGTGTAAGAGCAGCTAGAAGCAGTGTTATGTGCATTTAAGACAGCTTCCTCAATCTTATTTGAGCTGTTTCTCTTTTAATTTGTACATTTAAATTTATTTAAAGTTCTCTACCTCAATAATTATGTCCATGCCCCATCTTATTGGTTGATTAACCTTGGCCCTTCCTACCCCCACTCTAACCCCGTTTCCTCCCTTAAAAGAACACAAGATTTGTAAAAAAACTCTTGCTTTATTATTTTCTGATCTAATAAGGCTCAAAATTTGCTAGTAGCCTTGAAAATTAAGTTTTGCTGTTTCTTTAGAGTTTTGTTTAATTCCTTCCCCCTGTGGTCTCCTTGTAATTTTTGACAACAACCTTTTGGTTGCTGCTAAAACTAAAATTTAATCATGATTGAGAGCAAGGTTTTGTTTCTTCATAATCTTCTTGTTGAAAAATTAGCTACTATTTCCCATAATAACTTATAACCTTTTCCCTTGAGAAAATGATCCTTCATTCTACATCCATCTTGCAAATAACTTGAATAATTTGTTGGAGAATTAAATTCCACTACTACTATACCTCAGGAATAATTTATCCTAAAAAAGCAGTGAAAGAATCTTCCAAGATGGAGCTAAACATATCTAATATCTAGACTCATTTTAATATTGTGGAACCTGCCAGTAATACTGTGTCCATTGAAGCCACTCCCTCAAGAACTATTTATCCAAATTAGATACAAATGTGTCCCCACTTATGGATTCCAATCACAACACTTCACTTTGTCTCCTGTCACTTCCACTAAGGTTAAGGATTATACCTTGTCTACTAAGGGTGACACCAGATATTCTATTATTTTCTGATAGCCTGTGAAGGCTATAAATGCCCCTTCCTTACTTTCTAATAAACTTATCACTTCTTGCTCTGATATTATTTGAGTGTGATCCTTATAAACTGTAAGTGTCTTAGACCTCAGTTTATAAGTTTATTCACCATTGCCAGATCCCATTAGAGTAGATTCTGCAATTAGGTTGCAGTCATTACTTACCATGGAGCAGTAATAGTGTTGCCCTCTCCTACTTATAACTCTATAGTCCTTTTTGAAGATCTGGACTTTCTCTTTCTAATATGTCTCTCTTGTGTCCCAAACCAAGAATCTGACACTTCTATCAAATTCTTACACATAAAACTCATCATAGCTATTCCTAGTTTGTATGATTCACTTAAGATATTCTTAGCAGTATAAAAAGTTTGCTATTTAAACCCCCTGGAATAATAAATCTTCTTAAATTTTTCCATCTAATTCAAAGATTATTTAAAGATTAAAATTCTGATCATACTTGACATATTTAAATAATTTGAAGATGAAATGATGTAATTAATTTATAAAATATTTAAGATGGACCTAGGCATAACAAAAAATAATGACCCATATATGCACCAAAGGACAACTCAAAAAAATTGTGAAGTCATTATTTTATACTGTTGTTACAACATTCTTGATTACTTCCTATTGTAGAAGTGATCCCCCAAGAAATTCCCTGACTCATCATTAAGTTGATGGCACTCTTATCAATTGCCCATCTAATATGGGGATTAAACCTTTTAAGTCCTAAGCATAACATTACCTTGACAAGCCCCATGACTTTCATGATGTACATGGACATTATGTGGCTTCTCCTGATACTATATAATCCTCAAATTTTTATCACTAAATTACCAATCTCTTCTTAATTTCCCCCTTTTATTTTGTTTATTATACTTCTCAGAAGTATATAATTGACACTGAGCTCAATTATTTTTGCTTGTTGTTTGAGTTTTTTGTTTCTTTGTTGAGCCATTTTATTAACACTCAAAATTCTCTATTAAAGAATACTATAAATTCAGAACCTAAACGTAAAAATCCGTGATTGTCAAATCCTTGGTCCAAATTTCAAATCACTTTTGCAGGATGGCCTTTTTTAATCAAATTGATTTTTTGAGTATTTACTTGAATATTTGAAAATGCAGGAACTCATAGCCACTTTGCAAAGTTCAAGTCAAACTACATATTTCCAGTGGAAAAATGAATTAACTGGAATTAGATTCTGAAGCGTTCAAATCCATCAACTATGTCCCATTAAGTTTACTATGTTTTTTGAAATTGCAGGATTGTCAAATCCAAGAACCAAATTTCAAATCACTTTTGAATGCACTAGTAAACTCAGAAATTAATTGCAGGAACTGGAATCTAAATTGAATGTACAGTAAGCACACTAGGAAACACCAACCCAAATCAAGAAGCTCCACTACAACTAAAATCAAATGAAAAATTCAATATTGATAACCATAATTAGACAAAAAAGTTATTAAACTTTAAAATCATCCAAAAACAGAAATGATACAATATTATTTACTTCAAATCACGGATATAAAAATTATGTTACTATTCAAGGCTAACTCAAGAGAAAAAACCCACAACTAAACCAATAAATCCAAATAAATACATATTTAATCTAAAGTATATTCTTTATTTTATTTTTATGGACTGTCAATTGAATTACCAACCAGCTCCTGCACCATCCTGGGGGCAGCCTGTCCACAAGGGCATCCCAGAGGGTCCAAGAACAAACCCAGAACCCAACTCAAGGGGAGTCATGCCAACACACAGGCCTCCCAAGGTGTCAGCGCCAGCCAACCACCTCCTGCATCTCAAGTCAGGAACAGTAGCCTTAATCCAAGACAGAAGCTGCTCTCAAGGCCTGCAATAAAAGTCTCCTATAAAAAGGTCATTGGGAATGATGAGGTTACATACACCTCCACTGTGTACCCAGTTGTCACCTGTCCCTGCACTCTTGATCCAAGAGTTGCTACTTCCTGCACCCGCATTTTTGGCAACCTCCATAATTAACTCATACAGAATGTAACATCCTCCATGTCAACAATTCTCAAAAATATTTTTCTTATTTTCAATATTAAAGATTATTTTTTTATGGATTAAATAAGTGACACTGATAATAGAAGCAATGTTTGATTTTTATTTTGAGCTTTTAATTAAAATTATAAAAGATAAAGCAAAAACAATTTTTGAAATTGTCAACATGGAGGATGTTCCATTCTGTATGAGTTAATTCTGGAGGTTGCCACGTTTTTGATACCTCATATGAGCCATTAGCCACCACCAAAGAGCCATATGTGCCTGTGTCTTATGCCACCATTGACAGCGCCAGTGCAACCAAGCGTTATCCCACCTTCTACACAAAGGTCTCCATCCCCTGTGTTGAGCCTGCTAGCCAGGATGCCGTGGTACCTGCCAAGGGCCGGCGTTGGTTGACGGATAGTGAGTGTGAAGCTCCCCTCAACTGCTTGAATGGGGAATGGCGGTTTGGGATATTGTGTCCCAATTTGGTGTCATAGCCAGATACATTGCCAACATCAACACCAATTATGGCAACACCGGGCAAATTGCAAAATCTGCCAAGGCTAAGCGGCAGCCCAGCCTACTCCAGCCCACCCATATTGACGCAATAAAGCAGTGGGTAGCCAAGGATTTTACCTGGACCCACTTGCTGTCCAATCAATGCTTGCAACAGAGTTTGGGCTTTCTGTTTCCAAAACTCTTGTCTACAGAATTATGGTTGATTTGGGCTTCTCCTGGAAAGTACTGGGAGTTTTGCTGTACAATAGGAACAATGAAAAGACCATCAAGGATTGATACATTTATGTTGAGACATATCTGGCACTAAAAGAGACTGGTAATGACCAGTTCTTCTACATTGGCAAATTGTTGTTTTCCTCCTCACCCAGGTCTAGGCATGGGTGGGTTGAGAAGGGGTCCAAGGATGGTGTAGCATATTGTGCAGCTGTCTGTTCCCAGACCTATTCCATAGTAGCGCTTCTTGGTCCCCACAGATTGGACCAGTATCAGATGATCAAGGGTTCCCATAACAGCAGGAAATTCCTTGATTTTCTCCAAACTGTCAAGGAGTACCTTCATATTAATTAACAAGACAGATCTAATATTGTTGTGCTTGATAATTTCAGGCTCCAAAAAGTGGATCTGGTTGTGTCCAAGTTCCCTCATCAACAAGAATAGCCATCCCTTAACCACCGCCTTGCTGATTGTCCAATGAGACTCCTTCCTCCCCCCATATTCCCCATTCTTGAATCCAATCAAGGAGGTCTTTGGGTGGATCAAAAATAAGGTGAAGAAAGGCCTCCCTCAGGACACCAAGGATCTCTTCAATATCCTTGAGGTCAGTCAATTTGCAATGCCACCCAATGTGGTGGCAGCTTTTTACAAGCACTCAGAATCCTTTCTCCCCAAAGCCCTGGCCTCCAAGCCAATCAGATAAATGGGTACTCTGGGTTTTATTTGTTTTTATTTTTATTTATTTTGTTTTTACAAGGACTCAAAAATTATTATTTATATATAATTATGTGACATTTGATTGTATTATAGACATATAAGAATATGTAGAAAAGGTAATTAAAATCAATTGTACTAGTTAAGAGGAATATATTTTTATTATAATGTACTAAATATTATATTGACTGTTGCGCTAACAAATAAATAAATTAAAAAAGATAGAAATAGATTAATTTTATTTAAATAAAGTGTGAATCAATGATGGTACTTTGGCTTTTTTAAGCCACAAATTGGACCTTGCATGTCATCATCTGATCCTTGTTATTTCAGTGCCACTATAGCCACACGACACGGCAACCAATGATTTTCATGTATTGCTTACTAATTAGTACTTAGGACGCAGGTCAAGCATATTGAATATATTTATAAAATCATATTATAAGGGAAAAGTAATTCAAGTTCTAAACAACCACTTGTTTAGAATATAAGTAGAGTGGGCCGCACAATGCGGATAAATTCAATTCTTGTTGTTTGTTTATGTAATAAATGGACCTGTACTCAACAAGAGCCTGTAATTAAACACATTTTTAACTTAATTTTTATTATTTGACGTGGTTGCAACTATAATAATATTTTGTAATATATTTAGATATATTACTATTATATTTTACCTATTAAAATTTAAAGCAGTCTTAAAATATTAAAAGTAAAATTATAATTATAAATCTTAAAATTTAAATATTTAATTTTAATTATTCAAAATTCAACTATTTTTATTTAATTGTGCTTTATTCAATATTGAAATATTTAATATTAAAAATTTTAATACTGAAATATGTAATATTAAAATTTATATATTAAAAAATTTAATATTAAAATATTTAATATTACCTATTTTGATCTCAAAATATTTAATATTTGTCAAGCCTCCGGAATAATGTAGTAGACTTGACCATTATTCCCCTCTGATGATTGGATATACGGTCATTTGCCAATTAGCTGGCCTGATTATAGAAATATCAACTCATACTGTTCCTTGGATTTGGCCAATTGACGACTGATGATTACTCCAAAGATTGATCCTGATCTGAGACTAGGCCGCTTATTGAATTAGACCTGAACAAACATGATGACCTGGTCCACAATCCCAGAACGTGTAGTAGCCAATAAGACAGAGTACTTGGGAACCTGCTGGAAGATGATTAAAGCCAAACATTTGTACCTGCAGATGATTCAAATCCTATGACCAATATAGAAGGTTGTTTGAGTGAACAATGCATGATGCAAAAACCCAATAGACAGGGTAACTTAACTCACATATGCATAAATCACAGACAAGATGCCATCAATACACTGATAAGATAAGCTGAGGCCCGGTAATCAATTGTAGTCCCATGCCTGACTGGCATGGCTGCCTAACTCTGGGGGCTAAAGCTAGCAGTCTGGGGAACAGATAGACTGGCTAGTAAGAGTTAGAAGCGTCAGATATCTATCTGGAAAGAGGGCTTATCCACCCTATATAAAGAGCTCTTCTGATTAGAGATTGAGCATAAATAGTAACACCCTTGGCTTAGAGATTGATGATCTCCAAGTATAGTATCACTACTAGCCAACGCCTAGTAGTCAGTTGTATCCAGATAGAGCGCTCTGTTGTCTATCTGCAGACCAGTAATTCTTTCTCCTACGGCATTGGGATCCTGCCCAGCTGTAGTTACCCTCCTAGACCCAATTGGTAGCAACAGACTGTTGCCATACAGTCTCTATCAACATCCCTAATTAAATGTCTTTCAATAAAAACTATTCTTCAAGACCACAAAATCTTGACAATATTAAAATTAAAAAAATAAATTTTAAGTTACAAGGGAAAATGGTTTATTAGGGGGATGCAAATTTCTAAGGGGGATGTAATTATTCCAAGGGAATTATACCCTGAAATTAAATTTTCAGCTAGAGCGTCTAATTGGATCCACATACTCTTCTGTATGTGGTGGACAACCCTGGATGCAATTGCTAGAGGGGTGGTGCCCTGTGCCCTGGCAGTTGTTGAACGTTTGATAAAAGGAAGGCGGGTGAGCAAATTGATTAATAGGTTTTTTTCAGGGGGCACATAGTACCCATACAACGTTGCCAAAGCAAAGGAGCTGTAAAGGACGTTCTTGACTGCCCTATATCCCTGTGGTGTCTTCTGGCATTTGAGTGCTAAGCGGCATATGTCTATTTGAATAGGTACATCCTCCAACTTTTTGATGTTGGTTTTTAATATGCAGTGGAGGAGGATTCCCAGGTATACCGCAATGTGAATTCTTTGAAAGGTGTATTTTTCCAAGAACATGCATAATTTTTGAATGCTTGAACTAATCTATTGATATAGGAAGTTTGATTGAATTTGAAGAGGGTTCCGGGGGCGCCAACTTGTATCAGCCCCCCATGCTTTGGCAAACAAAATTAATAAAGGTTTAAATGTGTTCACAAGAACTGCATCCCCGACTTTGTTTGACAATCCTTGAATACTTCATTAAAAATTTTACTTTTTAAATATTCAGTTCCTATTTGAAAGTCGGTTTTGACTAAGTTTTTTTTATATTTGTTGATGTTTACAAAGGGGAATCATTGAATGCTTTCATATATATATTCATTAAAGTTCAGTTTGATATCCCCACAAATTTCATTCATCTCTTTGAATTTGATATTTGATCCTATTTTGTATGCTTCCCTTATCCACGGCAAGCACCCCGCGGGTGGTAAATATTCCCTATCTTTAGCTTTGATATTTGAAAAATTATTCATATTCTGTTGAATTATTTTATTTATTTGGTTTTTATTTATTTGTTTTACAGGGGCTACCAGTGACTGGTAACCCCTGTAGAACCAACTCGGCATAAAAGCTGCCACTTCCGCAACCTCATCCTCATCCCTGGTGATGACCAAAATAAATATAAGTAAAACATAAAAAGACTTACCAATTGTTTCCCCTGTGGCCCCCTCAGCCACAGGCGCCACCTCAGCAAACTTCATGAGCGTTGGATGCTCTTCACTAATTTTTCTAGGCTGAATTTTCCTTATCTTTCTTGCAACTTGTGTTTCTTCTTGGTTTTCATTTGATAAATTTTCTGTATTTCTTGAAGCGCTCCTGCTTCTTGACTTAGTTTTGTTTTAATTGGTTTCCATTTGATTATTTTCCTCTTTGTTGGTGTTTATTTCATGTGGGATTTCATTTCCTTTGATTAGTTTGATTTTTTGAGTATTCTTTCTATTGGTTTTCACAAATCCCACAAGTTGTAACTTTCACTTTTGAAATCTATCCACCTGAGTATTTCCTTTTGAAGATTTAAAATTATTTCCATGTTTTTCATTTACTATTGTTCCCAGGCTATTTTTTGTGGTTTCCTTTTGCTGGACCAAGGCCTTTCCCTCATTTCCCAGTTGATTTACCACAATTTTCCTTATGTTGTATTCAAGCTTGACAACCTTTTGGAGGGCTGACTCTAATTTGTTTATTAAGTTATAGATATTTGACATTTTATTTGAATTACATCAAAAAACTGGTTTTTATAGTACTACCTTCAACATGTGAATATTTTTCATTATTGTTAATAAATTAAAGACCATAAATGTAATTATTGCATTAGAATAGTGCAATTAGACATCAACTCTTGATACTTTGATATTATTTGCATAGCTTAATCATTTTTTTAATAAAATCCATTGCAAACTTGGCCTTTTTCATTATAATTTAATGGAATGGACTGTGTTTATATTAAAGAGCCATTAATGCTTATTATAATATTAATAATTAGTGCATTTTACAGCCTGTATATTTACCTATTGTTAATAATTCTTTAAACTTTTTAGTCTGATTTTTCAAGGTAATAATAATGTAATGTGTTAATAAATGTTGTGTTCTGAGGCGTGGCACAGACACACAACAGGGAATCCTAACCTTAGGATTGGATTTGTACTAAGTCTTTGTTAGATGACAGGGAAGGCTATGTGATTACCTTGTGGCCCTAGATAAGTAATCTCTACTTTTTGTGGCTAGAGAGAGGCGCCAAAGTACTGAAAGACACAAAGACAAAAATGTGAATAGAACTTAATTTTATTGGTGAATAGGAAATTTAATATATAGTGGTTTGCAATATCACAAAACACTACCAGGACAGTAGGATCACTTGCCACAAGCACAAGTGGGACAAGTGAGTTGCGCAGAGCCAAGAACCCAAACAATTTTATTTCCTGATTCAGCCATTGACTCATTTCAAGAGTCAAAAGCAAAAGTGAGATATTTGTCCTCAAAATGGCCCACCAAAGGCGAAATCAAAATATGGTGAATAGCGGTATTCACAGCATTGCCCCTGTGATGATCCACATGTTTAGTGGTTTGCAGGCGGGGCTAATGTTGGCCAAGCAAAAGTTTGGTTGTTGGTTGAAGGTGAGCCTAGTAGGTAACATATGACTACTAGGGTAAGTAAAGTGAGCCTAGTAGGTAACTTGGTCTACTAGGGGTAATTAAGGCCTGGCTGGTAGGTAACAAAGGACTACCAGAGGCAGTTGTTGCCTCCACCCAGCAGAAGATATTGGCTGCTTTGGGGCTATAGTGCTTCACCTCACAGGGAACTGTGGCTGCGGAAGGGTGAAGACTGAAATAGCAAGCAGGGAACTTTGTCTGTCTGGGGGGAGTAGGTTTTGGACCCCTGGCAGGTAACACGGGCTTCCAGGGAGGGGAAGAGCATTGAGGACTCTACATACCCTGATACGTTTACAGAAGGTCTGTGAGCAAGCATCCTACCTAACAGACTGGTAGGGTGTCCTCGTTTATGCCCCTATGGGAGCTTTGGGGAAACCCAAAGTGATTATTGGAGGGTAAAGACTTGCTCAGAGGTGTCACCAGGGTGGCTTGCTTGGGAAAGCAAGCTGCAGAACTTGGTGTGATCAGGCCTCTGGGAAGTGGAGCTGATTACTCTGTGACTGAAAGCCCAGAGTTAATCACCTGGGTGAGTAAAGACAACACATAGACATTGATCTATGGTTGGGTGACCTAAGTGGAGTGCCACTTGCAAGGGCCCAGTCAAACGCCAGTTCAATGTAGACTCATGTCTGGGTCTACGAGTTCTGGTAATGGGGACTGAGATAAAGAACCAAGGTGGTTCACGGAATTAACAGAGAAAAATATTAAGAGGGACTGTTTGGTCACAGTGAAGACTAGTTGACAGACTGTTAATTCATATTGAATTTGGGAACCCAAGTGGTTCTTATGAAAGTTTGGAACCAAGATGGTTCAGTGTGTAGAAGGAACAAAGAAGGTTCCTAGTGAGGATTTGTGGAGGTACTAGTTGAGGATAAGCTGAAGTACTTCAGGATTATGATGCAGGACTAGCTGATCATGATGAAGGATGGCTAGAGGACCAGGAGATTTGGATGCAGGAATGGCCAGTCTGGATGCAGAAAAAGTTGCTGTGAGCACTAAGATGGACATATGGCTAGTTGGCTGAAGAACTAGCAGATTTGATTGAAGAACTGGTTAAAGCACCAGAAGATGTGAGTGCAGGACTAGAAGAGGACTTGGAAGGACTAGCCAGACTGAAAGCAGAGGCTATATTTAGTGTCTTTAAAGAGGAAAATGGATATAAAAGAAGCAGTTAAAGAATAATTAAATACTACCTGATTATGATTAAAAAAGTATAAAAGATTATATAATGGAAAAGAAAGAGAAGGAAAAATAATCTATAGTTTGTTAGAACTATGTTTTACTTTAATAAGAAGAATTGAAAAGGAAATAGGCTAGAAAGACACTGGAAGAAGAACAGAGAAACTGTAAGGGCAAAAGAGCAAATTTTGCTGAGGATAACTAGGAGAGATGAGAGGGCAAGCAGCAAGCGGGTTCAAATTGTGAAACGTTGAGAAAAACATGGAGAAACACAGAGAAACGTTGTAAAATCAAGGGGTTTGAATTTGCTAAGTAAAACATATGCGGAAGCGCTTGAGATTTGCCGGGGAAACGTGACAGGAATCACGGCAAAACCGTTCAAAACCAGAGCAGTTGTTTACCCGGAGTGAGACAGCCTCAGGTTTGAACCAGGATCAAGAGCAAGTCATCTGGGGAAACCTTTTTGGCAAAACCAATGAATCAAGGTGTATGATTGGCTGCAAGCCAAAGTCTATTTGATCAGTGTTTTGAGGGCTTTAACTTAATAGTTAAAGCCTAAAAAAATGAGGAGAGAAGCAGAAAATTCAGGGCTTTCATTGGCTGAAGTAAGTTTTAAAGTTTAATATATTGTAGAGAGAGAGAAACAGGATAGTTTAAGTTTTTGGAAACCAGAGTTCTAAGAGAGGTTTTTGGTCTGAAACAAGGAGCTATAAAAGGGTGAGCCATCTGAGACTCTTCAGGGGCTGGATCAAGTGGATTACAAAGGCCACAAGGACTACAGAAGGAGTAAAGTACCAAGACCAAGGTGCAGAAGCCAAGGATAAAGGAGCCCAAGCTGGAACAGACCACAGGGGCCCAAGATAAAGGTGCAGGAGCCCAAGATCAAAGCGCAGGAGCCCAAGACCAAGTACAAGGAGTCCAAGAGATTGTTGGAGGACTCCAAGTATTGGCAAATCCATATTGTTTCCTTGATCCCCTGGGCCGTATACCAGAAGATTTTTAAGGGAATCTTCCTTCTGAGAGTGAATAAAAGCCCATTTTGACCCCTATACATATTTCTGAGATACATTTTCCCTTACTATAGAATGACAACCCCTTCCAGCTGGTCCCTGGCTACAATCCAGGACACACTTGGGGACTGGCGGACAGGAACCCCACAGCCCCCCTCTAGATTGGCCTTAGGGGGGTCATACTTGCGGAGGAACTTTTCATGCACTTGAGCAAAAGGGCAACCACTAGAGATGAGCTTTACAGTGTATTTGGACCCTCACTTGAAGGTCACTTCCAAAGGGCTAACCCACAGAGTGTCCAGTTTATGTGCATGTCCACCCACTCTGTGCTGGTAATAAAGAACATGGTCACCAACGTCAAACTCAGGCAAGGGGTCCCTATCTTTAGCTTCAATATTTAAAAAAAATATTCACATTCTGTTGAATTATTTTATTTGTTTGGTTTTTATTTATTTGTTTACAGGGGCCACCAGTGACTGGTAACCCCTGTAAAACCAACTCAGCGTAAAAGCCGCCACTTCTGCAACCTCATCCCCATCCCTGGTGATGACTAAAATAAATATAAGTAAAACATAAAAAGACTTATTGATTGTTTCCCCTGTGGCCCCCTCAGCCACAGGCGCCATTTTGGCAAGCTTCATGAGAGTTGGATGCTCTTCATTGCTTTTCCTGGGCTTGATCTTCCTTATTTTTCTTGCAACTTGTGATTCCTCTTGATTTTTGTTTGATAAAGTTTCTGTATTTCTTGAGGCGCTTCTGCTTCTTGCTTGTGTTTTGTTTTCATCTGTTTCCATTTGATTATTTTCCTCTTCATTGGTGTTAATTTCCTTTAGAATTTCAGTTCCTTCAATTAGTTTGATCTTCTTGTTGTTTTTGTTTGCCCCCTGCCAGAACTCCCACAAATTTTAGGCCGTGTTGTTGAACTTCAGACTTGATAGAATTGTTCCCTGGAGATTTAGTAATTCTTCTTTATTCTTTTTGTCTATAATATTTCCTAGTTTGTTCAAAGCATCTTCTTTTGACTGGATGAGTGGCTGGCCCTTGTTACCCAGCTTTCCTGTTACTATTTCCCTGATATTTTTTTCTATTTCAACAACCTTTTGCAGGTGTACTTCTAATTTGTTTATCAAGTTATAGATAGTTGAGATTTTGTTTGAATTCCATCAAAAAACTGGTTTTTATAGTACTATCTTCAACGCATACATATTTTTCATCATCTTTAATAAATTAAAGACAATAAACGTAAATATTGCATTAGAATATTGAAATTAGACGTCAACTCTTGATATTTTGATAGTATTTATATAACTCAATGCATCTTATTTAATAAAATTCATTGTAAACTTGGCCTTTTCCATCATAATTTAATGAAATGTACTGTGTTTATATTAGAGTCATTAACACTTAGTATAATATTAATAATTAGTGCATTTTATAGCCTGTATATTTACCTATTGGTAATAATTCTGTAAACTTTTCAGTCGGATTTTGCAAGGTAATAATGTAATGGGTTAACAAATTACTGTTTATTGTCATTAATTGACTGGTTTTCTTTTCTGTGGCAATTGTGCATTTTCTGATATTTACGCACTAGTATCCAATTGGTTGGTTTCACATCCAATCACACAGGTGATAGGAAAACAAGCTGCCACCCCAACCACTTCCGGTCTTGGGGTGGCAGCTTGTTTTCCTATCACCTGTGTGATTGGATGTGAAACCAACCAATTGGATACTAGTGCGTAAATATCAGAAAATGCACAATTGCCACAGAAAAGAAAACCAGTCAATTAATGACAATAAACAGTAATTTGTTAACCCATTACATTATTACCTTGCAAAATCCGACTGAAAAGTTTACAGAATTATTACCAATAGGTAAATATACAGGCTATAAAATGCACTAATTATTAATATTATACTAAGTGTTAATGACTCTAATATAAACACAGTACATTTCATTAAATTATGATGGAAAAGGCCAAGTTTACAATGAATTTTATTAAATAAGATGCATTGAGTTATATAAATACTATCAAAATATCAAGAGTTGACGTCTAATTGCAATATTCTAATGCAATATTTACGTTTATTGTCTTTAATTTATTAATGATGATGAAAAATATATCTGCTCATAATTTTAAGCTATTTGTAAAATGTACATCATTGTATTAATTATGGGAAATGTTGCTAATGTAAAAATAAAATATTAATAATTATGAATTGAAAGAGAGATATTGACTTCAATAAGTTGTCACAAAGAAAAGACTTATTTATTAATCAAATGACAGGAAGGGGAGGGAATGGGCAGAATGAACATTGCCTTCATTTGCGCCTATGAAAGGGACGGCATCAGAGATAGTGGTGAGGGAATGAGTGGTGGTTTGGGAGTCAGGGTTGGAAGGCAGGTGGCTTGATGGGGGGTTGGGGAAGCAGGGTTTTTTGACTGGGAAGGGGAAGCAAGAGCTGATTGCTTCAATCACTTGAATTCTTCTTCTGTCACATATACTGGCTTGAAAAAACGGATGGTCTGGTGTGGGGGAGGCGGGGTTCCTTTCTGGACTTATCACTATTCTTGCATAGAAGATGATGAGATCAAATAAGTCCTGGATGGACGCGGAAGGGAAAAGCTCATACCCCTTATCAATTTGGATTCATAGTTCATTGTATGTGGCAGGCTTTAAGCGCCTGAGGGAGGAACCAAAATTGTAGAGACATACATCTGAAAGATGCATGTTGGCATAGTTGATGGGGTAGGCCCAGCAGGTATGCCCCGCAGCCCTGATTTCTTGGGTTGCCCATTCCCGCTGCTCCATCTCTGCACTCAGTACAACTGTGTGCACTGTGTTTTGTGTGGCCCACTTCTTCAGAATGGCCTTGAGCTCCATCTGGTAGGTATACCCATCTGCAGTGTTCAATATTGCTGAGTAATAATTGACACCCAATGGGGAAACTGCCAATAAAACCCCAAAAAACTGATACAATATTGAGCCGTGCTTGTACACATCAGACTGGATACGCTTCTCTGCAAAGTCTTGGATACTGGCCAAGATCTTAGTGTATGATAGGAAGTAGACGTCATTACGGCTCTCATTGCCCTTCCTTTGATAAAATTGATGATTCTAGAATCATAGGGGTCACTGTCCACTAAAATGGGGCCACTGAGAACTTGATTGGACAAGATTCTAGCAGCAACCACAACTCTGTGCATCCATGAATTCACCGTTCTTTTGTTGGTGAAGATGCCGCGGAGTCCCAACTGGAGACGTACCTGGACCAGGGGCATCTGCAGGACAATTTCCATAATGGCCATCATAAGGAGATGGGCTGTGTCACCTTCAGCCAAAGTACAGGCACCAGTCAGAGTCTTCTTGGTAGGAGGGCCACAGTTGGCGTAGGCTTGCAGGGTTGCAGCCACAGTGGACTTTGCAAACCCCATTGTGGCCGCAATTTTCCCAAGGGACATAAGCTTCCCTTGCTTTTCAACCATTTTGAGAACAATCTCCGGAGTGATTAATTTTCTTCTGCGTCTTGCAGTCTGATTGGCTGGGGGAGGGATGTGTCTATCTTGGGAACTGGCCAATGCCATCTGATTGGCTGTTTTGGGGTTCTGGGCTCTCTGGGTGACCCCATGGCTAAAATGGCTGGTTCCGGATGCCATTGCTGTTAAGAGATTTGGGTTGGCAGCTGCCTGTGCATGGTGGGCAAACAGGGTCATGCTGGAAGTTGCAGGAGAAAGAACAGACTCCTGGGTGGGGCTTGCGGAGGGGCCTGCAAATTGGAAGTGGCCATGGACAGAGGCTTCACCGTTAAG
The DNA here is from genome assembly GCA_014839935.2 of Entomophthora muscae. Classification (NCBI taxonomy): domain Eukaryota; kingdom Fungi; phylum Entomophthoromycota; class Entomophthoromycetes; order Entomophthorales; family Entomophthoraceae; genus Entomophthora; species Entomophthora muscae. The sequence continues at coordinate 139,831 of QTSX02005137.1, forward strand.
AGACCCAGTGTAGCCCTGCATGATTTCGTCAAGGCCAGGGAACAGCTCATTGACTTGGTTGTTATTGAAAGAAGACATAATAATATTTTTATTAAAATTTTTAAACTCAAAAAGAGGAGTGTATATTTTAGCCAATTTTATTGTTAAGTATGTTAAGTTGGTGAATATTATGATTGGAATTTTAGCCATCCTAAATTGGAATAGGGTGATTTTTGAGAATGCCTTGCTTCCTAAAAGAATCAGCACAAATCCACTCTAGATCCTTTAGCATCCTTTTTGAGACACCCATAAATTATATTTATTTTAAATTCCTTGCAATTATGATTTGAAATTTGGTTCTTGGATTTGACAATCCTGCAATTTCAGATTTGTTAAGTTTTACATGATGTCTATGATTCATTTGAAATACAGAAAATCTCAAATTGTACATTAGAATCCTGCATTTTTGATTCATGTATCCCACATTTGTTTGCTGAGTTTTGTCTTTTAGTAGTTGAGTTATCTGCTCAAGAGATTTGAAATTTGCCAATTTAAATAAATCAAAAAAAGTCAAATTAAATTTTTGATTTTATTAAATATTTTATTTTTCACTCAGATGAGTTACCTGCAAAAGTGATTTGAAATTTGGACCAAGGATTTGACAATCCTGCATTTTTACATTCAGGTTCTGAATTTACAGTATGGAAAACACCACCAATTCTGGATTGTAAAGTGTATTTTTAGACTATACTCACTAATCCCTATGATGAATGAAGAACTGTTGCACAAAGATGACAACGCTATACATAAACACCTAGATAATTCTTCTAGATTCCTAGATATTATGATGCTCCAGTTGGTATCTGACCTGGATGAGCTTGAGGACAGGGATATTTTATAGAGATGATAATTTTTTAGGATACTCCTCTGTGCATTAAGATGCTTGTTTTGCTTTTACAGGATTTCATTTACTGGTATTTTCCCAAATTCAAACACCTTGTAACTCTTTCATGAAAGTTGATCAGGTGAACCCAAGGTGTCCAAAAATTAGTTAACAGTCTAATTCATCTGCAATAATTGGTATAATTTCTTGACCATCTTGATTGGTAATATTTTTAGCCTTTCTTTTAATTTAAACTTGAGTTGTCCTCTATTTCTAAAGAAGTTACCAATTAAAAAATTCAGCTGTTGCTACAAGGGTGAAATTAAATAGAGGAAATTAATTCCATCATCCTCATGTATGAGGGCCTGGTGATTTCCCTGATAAGTGGTGGCCTCTGGATAGGGTCAAAACACCAAGATACAGATATAAAAACAATATCATACAGTTTTTAGTCCTTCTAAATAAATTTAAAGCACTGGTTGTATGAATTAGCAGTAATAGCTGCAAAATCTTAGCTTTAGACTGCCATAAGCTCCTGATATTGAGTGTCAATACATTAGTTTTCAAAGCTATTGCGCTAAGCAAAATCAGCTTGGATGCAAAAAAAAACCAAAGTGGATCCAAATCTATTGCTAATCAATACAAATACATTACTTTTTTATTTTTTGCATCTGAGATATTTTTCTTAGTGCCATAGCTTAGAAAACTACTGTAAGAGTGAACTCACTTTTAATTAATACCTCTGTTTAAGGTTGTAATAAGTTTTAATAGATAACAAAAAATAGTTTTTGCTTATAAAGCTTTGTTCTGGCTTGATTCTGATTGAAAATTAATAGCAAATCCTTGATTGATCAACTTTGGAAACATGATGTTAGATTTTGTATCATCATCTACTAATAAAATTTGCTGGATTAGCTGTGAATATTTCTCTTCCTTTTTGAAACTTATTTATGATCAAAATTGAACTGATAAATCAACATTGTGTTTTTGGAATATTGGCCTTGTGGCAACTTATTTATGCTTTTTTCAGTGACATTTTGATATTATGATGCTATTTTCTCATATTTGCTATACATCCTATTACTGTTTTGAATCTATGATATTAGTACAAAGTTTGTTTTTTGTTGATCATTTGCATATTTGGGATTTTAAGCATAACTATATTTTTACCATATTAATGATTTGTTTGATATTCCACATTGTAAATATTAATAGTTATTTAGCCTTTAAACCTGCTATTAAAATCTCATATCTTATTGTTCTGTTTGGTATGGAACTAATGTTTGCTTTGATCTGACTTTGATCTGTGTATCTCAACAGCTATGAAAATTACAGTATAGATTTGACTCAAATTCAAAGCACACTGAGTGTAGGTTTAAAGGGATAGCACTCTATTCAATCTTACACTCGTTATCTTGAAGATTTTTGGAATAAAAGTTATGCTTAAAATAGAAAAGCAGCAGAAAATCATGATAAAAGTTACGAAGGAAAACTTCAACCTGGGCTTACAGAGGCAATAGATTTTTAAATGCCATTGATTGGGTATTATAAACATTTAGCAATGAAAATATAGTGTTCACTTTTCTTTAAATAAGGAAATAAGAAAAACGTAGCTTCAAAAGGATGTAGATTGTATCAAACTAAGATGATTATACTTCTTTTGATACTTTAAAACATATATTCTTTATTCAGCTAAGCTAAGCTTTCATAAAAATCAGAGGCTTCTTAAATGATTCTAGGAGAACCATATATAGCCTGGAAGGGAAATAGTTGAAGTGTAGGTCTTTCTGATTTGAGGAGTGAGAAGCAGTCAGGGATATAGTCAGTATAAATGGATTCAAGCTTGGGAGCATTGAGAAGAAGCTGGCTCCAGAACTCATCAGACTGCTGGACATTGGAATAAAAGCATTCCAGGAATAAAAATGTGTTTTCCAAGGGGAGCATATCATCAGGAATCTTGTTATAGATGTAAAGGTGCTGAAGATGAGGGAATTGCTGAGATATCCATGTAAGGGTCTGGGAAAGTTTTTTGTCAGGGATATCTAATGAAAGCTTTTTGGCCATAAATTCTTTTTTTTCATCACGGTCTAGTCCCATGGGTCCAAAATAAATCATCTCAACTGAAGAAACACTTTCAACATGTTCAAGCAGTTTTTCAGTATCATCAGTATCATCAGTGCAAATTACTGTACAGTGTTCCATTGTGGTTTTTTCATGAGACAATTAAAAGCTCTATAACCATCTTCTTCATCAACACAGAAGAAGTTAGAGAATACTTTTTTCACCCACTTGCCTTCTTGAATCTTCACATGATCAGGCACCTTCCAGTAGAATTGGGTTTTGATATGAGAAGTATAAATCCAAGTTTGACTTTCATCAATAGAGGAGATGATGGGTCCATAAGTGCTATATAATGACACTTCTTTAGTGGGGAGTAGCTTTCTTAGGCTTAAGAAAAAAGGTTGGTTGCAATGGGTTGCAATTGTTAATTTCTTCATAGTTTTAGACCTACTGATAGATTTGATAAGGGATAGAGGAAAGGAGGAAATGTAGAGTGATTCTAGCTTAGACATAAGAGGAATTAACTCATACAATGGGGTGTATTCATTTAAGCCATTATCATCATCATCTTCTTCATTTTCATGTCTTACTTCTTCAGTCTTGAAACTTGCTGTCTTGGCAATAGATATAGCCTTATACTGGTTAGTTTCTATCATATTTTCATTGGATTCAGTCTCGGAATTATTGCTGGATGAAGTCATGTATAAATCACTATATTCCTCATCTTCTGAAACATATTGAAACCATCCTCTAACAACAGCATCTGTCTCACCACAATCTGGAGAGTTTAGGCTGAGATGTTTAAGATTTTGTAAACCAAAGCATTGTTTACATAATATTTCAGAATCCTCATCGCTAAGCTCATCTTTTTTGTCAAGAGAAACTGAGCAAAGATTGGAAAATACTTCACATGAGATTAGCCCAGCATCTTCAAACTTATGGAAGTACTCTATAGTCTGTATTTTTAGTCCTCTGATAGATTTAGCCTTCTTGAAAAGGAACTGACAGTATTCCATATTCTCTATATCACCTAGAGTATGGATCTGGAGGAGCATAGGTTCAGTCAAAGAATAAAGTTCATGACATGCAAGGCGGACTTAAATACCACTAGGGTAACCTAGGTAAAGGAATATCTCTTCCAATATGTGGTTTGGCAGCAAAATGAAGCTTGGGTCTGAGGAAGCCATGAAAGAGAGGATGAGTCAGGCTAGATGCCAATAATCTATTTGCTTGGATGCTTTGGACTTGGAGATTAAAGCTATCGCTGGTATAATTGGCTGCAAAGTTACATGGCGTGATGGAATTGCTGTTTGTTTGGAAAAAGTGGCTACAGAGATCAGGTTTTTTAACAACAGATATAAATTATTAAAACAAAATGCTTGGTTTCTGGTTGATTTCTGATAGGACATTTCCCGACTCGTTCTAAGTGCGACAATATTAAATACAATTTATATCCTCATTTCGAATTCAACTGAGAGCTACTTTGAAACTTAATCAAACAGATCAGCCGACAGCTTTGTGAACCTTAGGTGGATGTATATTGCCTTGAAATAATGGGGCTCTTAAAAAACATTTTATTAATTAAAGGTAAACTAACTTAATTTAAAATTTATAGGAACATTGTATTACTAGACTACAAATATTGGATATTTCATAAAACCGAAGGAAAAGTAAATACCAACCAAAGGAGACAATTAGCGAAAGAAATCGATTAACCATTGATTAATTCGATACTAAGGTCTTTCACCTCAGTTCCCAGAAGCATCCTGAACAATGACCACACCCTAATTTCATACTTTTAGCCCTAGAACAGAACAAGTACTTGAACAAGGATTGGTTTCCTCATACAGTAGTTTTAAAAGCTATGGCGACAACCGAAATGAACTCAGATTTAAACGAAATCCAAGTCGTGCGAGATTCAGGATTCAAATAATTTAAATAGTGTCAGTTAATAAATGAAATGTCAAACCAAAAATAAAATTTCACTCGCCTATTATATGAAATTATATCAAATATCAAGCGGTGTAGTTCAAACCACAAATAAAATGAACTGATACAACAAGTGAAATGGATGGATGCTGTTCCGGAGTATATTATAATCCAATCAGGATTCATATGAGGCACCAAAAGAAGGACTAAAATAAAGCCAAATTTGGAGCAATCTAGAAGCGAGATTACACAAACACGAAACGAAATGAACTCACACAAGATGTGTAGTATGAGCAGCCTAAAATAGAAAAATAACAGTTTAACAGCCAATCAGCAGCTATCCAATTTAGAAACAGAGGCATTTTATTCATTTTCATGGCTCCAGATTTGTATGGAATAGTTTTGAGAACCTTCCAAATATGGACTCGAGATTACAATAAAAATAAATCATTAATTTTTAAAATTTCTACTTTTAGTGATTTTATCCTAGGTTTTAGTTCAAGATGGTTTTCAACAGCAACATTTTCAACCGCGCCAGCAGCCAAGCCAGCAGCAGTCAAGCCAGCTTCAATGGAGGTGAGGCTCAGAACGTGGAGGCACCCGTTTACACCCAAGCCTTTGAGGCAGGTAACGAGGAAGCTGACCTGTTACTGCCCCCGACCCATATGGCTTTGACTTGTTTGAGAGTCACTTTGCATCTAGTGCTGCTCCCGCTCCCACACCCACCCCTGCACAAGCTGCCCACCAACCAACCAATCAGGATGGCAACCTTGATTCGGAACAACTTCCCGCCATCACCCAACCTGCCCCTCCCTCCCTCAGCCAATCAGGCTTCAGCTCCCCCCGCCCAGCGCCCCAAGCAACAAATCATCACCACCTAAATTCTTCAGGAAATTGTGGCTCTCAACCTGCAGGGTCTGTCCTGGGATCAGATTGCTGACCAATTGCAATTTACCCGAGCTACTGTCATGCGGGAATTTAACAGCATGATGAACAGAGGGAATTGGACCGGGGCAGCCAAGAAGCCCAAGAAGGCCCAAGAGTCCCAGATAACTGAGGCATACCCGATCATGCTTGACCTCCTCCAGCGGGACCCCAAGCTTCCCTTGACCCAGGTCCGGAAGCAACTTGCTCACCATGGCATTTGGGTGTCTGAGCGCATGGTGCAGCTCTGGATGCACAGAAAGGTGGCTTCTGTACGGGTTCTTACCAATTTTGCCGGCAACCAATGGGATGGCGTGAGGATTTCTGTATGATCCTGCCATTGAATCCACCCTGGTCAGATGTTTGACAAGTCTAACAGATAACATCATGTTTATCTTGTACTACAAGTTATCAATTGCATTTGACAATTTTGGTGAGCAAGGAAAAGCTGCCACCAAGAATGGAGGGAAGAAGGTCAAGAAGGGGACTTTCATTGGTGCATTTCTGGCTGTTTCAGCCAAGGGTTCTGTCTACTATCAGACAAATCCAGATTTCATCAATGGCTACTTGTACAGCCACATCCTTGGTGGATTACTCAACTCCTGGGATGACTTGAATTCAAAGCATCAGGGTTTCTTGAGCCACCAGATGGAGGGTAGCTCCAATGCCCTCAAGGCCTTCCAGGAACACGGGCACCAGGCCTCTGTGTACCCAGCTGGTCATGCTGACGTCCATCTGGCAGATGTTGTGTTCTTTAATATTGGAGATACACTCCAGGAGCGCCGCCCTCAGGCTTTCAACAACCTCTATCTTGGGGTCCTTGACCACAATTTTCTCTTTGGCTGCCAGATGGTGGCTGACTTGTTTGTGCAAATGGTTTTCCATGTGAACATGGGCAACCAATCACGTAAGGATAAGCGCCTTCCACCTTGGGCCACTGTCACCTACCATCCCATCCAGCCAATGACCAATGAGGAATACAACAAGTGTTATATGGCAGCCATCACACAAAATCCTCCTGCCTCCACCCCCACCACCAACACTCTAACTTGCAAGCCCAACCCACCCAATCCCAGACCCCCCAGGCCAGCACCGCCTCTACGTCTTCCTTTTTGTGTTATTCTGCCTCCTAGGCATCACTTCCCCCGCCTCAATAAACCCCCTGTCACCAAACATTTTATATTTATATTATCTTTATTTTGAATTTCAATTGTTCATGTTCTCTTTGTTTATAGTTGGTTTTATTCTTTATGTTCAGCTTATTTCTATAAAATCATATATTTACTATGGTGTGTATCTAGATCCAGAACACAGTTATTTTTAGCACCAAACCATAGCCCCTTGTGAAAACATTAACAACAATTTGGTGATCAGCTAAAATTGAATTAGAAAATTATAGTGCTAACTGTTTTTAGATAAAGTTGTAACTGATCTGAATTCAAAACCTCAATGATAAACTTTAAGCCAATCAGGAGCCGAGTGATAAAGTGATTGTTGTGACATAAAGGGTCATTCAATAATTCTTTGATGCATGTGCACTAATGAATATGATTGGCTGGATGTTTTGCCATTGTACGCTATTGTCGCTGTGGCAAGTTGCTGATGGACTAGTGCCCAATCAGCCACTGAGTTAACACTAGTCCATCAACAACTTGCCACAGCGGCAATGGCGTACAATGGCAAAACATCCAGCCAATCATATTCATTAGTGCACATGCATCAAAGAATTATTGAATGACCCTTTATGTCACAACAATCACTTTATCACTCGGCTCCTGATTGGCTTAAAGTTTATCATTGAGGTTTTGAATTCAGATCAGTTACAACTTTATCTAAAAACAGTTAGCACTATAATTTTCTAATTCAATTTTAGCTGATCACCAAATTGTTGTTAATGTTTTCACAAGGGGCTGTGTCAAGCGCCAAAAATAATATGGTAACTAGGGAGACAATGCCACACAAAGCAAACGACACATATTGAGATGTATGTAAAACATATACAAAATGGGTAAGAAGATGGGATAATGCAGTAAATGGGAAAACAAAAAGGAATAAACAAAGAGGCAATTGTATCAAAATAACATATAGTTTATTGGGGTGAAAGCTATAAAAACATATGAAAAGGTTAGTAAAAAATCAATGAGCAAATTGGAAAAACTTCTAAAAGACCTTGACTTGGCAATTGCCAAAATCAAAGAAATTGACCGCAAGGTCAAGGAAAAGGTGAAATCTGCCGTCCTTGAAGGGGACAAAATTGAAAAGGTGTCCGCCAAGTCACTCATGACCAAAATACCAGACACACCTGAGAAGACAATAGAGCGCCTACTCAACATCCAGAAGACAGTTGTGGATGGCTTACAATTCAAGTCCTACGCCCTTTCTGTGCCGTCTGTCTGGACAGACAACCCTGAGATGTATGCACATCTCAAACCCGCCAAGAGGGCCCGCAAGGAGGACACTGAGACGCCTGCACAGCTGCTTGCGCCAAGGATGGCAAAGCCTGCCGAAGCCGCCGGCAAAGAAGAAACCCAAGAAGGTAACCTAAGAAAATAAATTTAATAAAAATTCATAAATACTTACCTTTTTTTTAGAAGATGTTGGTGGTGAACTCCGCCGGGTCCTGGTTCCTTTTGTCCCCCCCACCTTCTACTCAAATTTTGCCACTCACGTGGCAAAGCACCTTTTCCTGTCCCCCCCTGTCTTGCGGGAGCTCAAAGATAGGATTCACAGTGCATTCCCAATGTCCAGGGAGGCATTGGCTGGGCTAACACATGAAGAGGGGGGCATCTGAGTGGGCAGTTACTGCCTACAAGGATGCTCAACTGGTCCTCCTGGACCCAGTGTCCCTCAGTGGAGTTTACACTGTAAACTCCATTGAGCTTGTTTGGGACGTCCTGGCAACACTCCCATTCAAGAATATACCGGAGATGGGCCAGGCCCATGCGGCTGCTTGCTTCTGCTTCCCGGTGGAGCACACCCTGTCCTACTTGCTGGAGAACTTTGGGCACGCAGTAGAAAAACTGGCTGTTGCGGATGCAACAGCCGTGAAGAAGACTAAAATCCTCCTGGCGGACTTTGGGCTGGCCTGGAGTGCCGACAAGATGGGGGTCCCAGAAGCTATGGATCTTACCTTTGGAAAAACCAAGCACAAGAAGAAGATCAGCGCGGTCTACAATAAGATGTATGAGTTCACAGAAGCCTTTGCAGGGCAAAGGCTTCACTTGGTGGTTTACCTGGGGTTCCTGTTTTACTTCGGAATGAGCGCCAGCGTGGAGGACCTGGACAGGGTCCTTCTGGGGATCAACGAGGCCCAACTTGCTCTCAACGGGAAGAAGGTCCCCCACAGATATGACTCAGTTGACCATGTTATCCAGGACGCCCTGGTCCTGGCTGGAATCTACGGGTTTGCGGCCCTGCCTGAGAAGCTGCTGCTTCACTCACACCTCACCATCCTCCCTTTCACCAGCAGGCGGGAGTATTTTAACCAGGGTGTATCCACTGTCCACAGTGTGGCGGTGGAGGTTGTGCGCCACCTCCATTGTGGGGTGGGTACATACCGCCAAACCCATTATAGGCGCTCCTAAAATATTCTCTATACCAATAAATATATTTACCCTTTAGATTATTTTTATTATAATTAATAATTTTATAAAATAATATTTTAGCAAACATTACTTACAAAATAAATTCCAGGGAAGGTTTTAATAAAAGCATATAATATATGTCAATAAAATCTACTTCTAATTTGTATGATTTACATTTATTTATTTTTAGTTTGCTTTTTATATTTATTTGCCAAAAATGATATTGATGTGTTTGCTTAATCCATTATCAAGCGTTTGGGATACCCTTGGATGCAATAATAAAAATGATTATGAATAAATAAATTACTAACCTTCATTGATGGTGCTGCTGAATGTGATTGCGGGCTTGGAAACATCTAAATATAAAATGTTAGTTAATGAATCTTGATTAGTAAATTAGAGGATATATAAAAAAAGTGGGATAAGCTAAGCCTTTAATTGATTGGCTGATTTGCAAGGCACGCGGGGATAAACAAATCAGCGTGGCCATAGAATTTGGCCACAGTCTCAGCTGGGAGGGTATGGATCCCGGCCTGCAGCAAATCAAAAAGGTCCTCTGTCCCAGTTGGGGTTCCTCGCTTGACAACTTGCTTGAGCCACCCAAAGACTTCCTCAATGGGATTTAGGAAGGGCAAATAGGCAGGGAGGAAGAGAAGGCGCATATTTGCTGTGGCCAATTGCTGGGGGCCCACTGCAATGCTTGTGTCAATTGATGGAAATTCTTCAAGAATATCCGCCACCTTGTGGAGACCAACATTGTCCAGCACAATTACATTGGTGAAGCCCAGGCTTGTGCGCCTCAGGTGCTCCTGGACCAATTGGAGGAATGATAGGAAGGTCCGGCTATTGTGAGATCCCAATATCATTTGGTAGAGCTCAACCCCCTTTGGACCGAGGAGAGCCACCATCAAATAGGCTGTGGCGCGGACTGCAGCACGCCAAGCCATCCCGTCATTGGAGCCTCTGGGGACATACCCATACTCATTGCGCATTGACGAGGCAAATGCTGATTTGTTGATGTAGTAAAATTTGACCGTCCCCTTGGCTTTTAGGGCAGTATACGCCTCTGCGTATTTTCTCTGGGTCTCAATATTGGCTGGGCTGTTCCAATTGTATGGGGATACCCCGAGTTTTTTCCAGGAAAATTGCATTCCCTTGACCAAATGATAATAGAAGGAAATTGAGGCCTCAACCCCAAAAGCAGACTTGACCATGGCCTGTATATTTGCCAGTTCAAGATGGCAATCTTGGGTTATCCACTGGCGGATTGCCCATTTGTGCTCCTTTGTGAGCATGGTCGACACGCGCAAGGATTTCTCCGCGGCAAGGACTCAACCCGTGTTGAGGAACTTGTTGAAGGTCTTTGAGGCGTACTTGGGATCCACCCCAACAATGGCTGCAGCCGCCTTGTAATTGCCTGATTCACGCATTAGATTAAGCAGGATGATGTGTTTGGTGTCGGGGATGCGCTTCTGAGCGGGCTTTTTAGCGGTGGGGATTGACTCATTGGCATTGGGCAAGGCACAGGGCATAGGCACCTTGTTGTAGAAGGCTGCAACTTTCTTGCGCACCAGTTGTCCCTCATCAGTTTGAAAGAACTTGGGCTCCTTGTTGTCCTCCTGATTGCCATTGCTTATGTATGGCTCATAGCTAGTATCAAGTACAGGCTTCACCTTCTCCAGCATGGCTGACGGGACCAACTCTTGCCGGTACACAGCGTCAAACACATACAAAGTAAGTTCTACCTCCTTGTTTCTAACCATTTTGGTAGTGGTGACCTTGGTTGGCTTCCGGGTCAGCTTTGGGACCCAAGGGTTTATGCTCTGCACCCTAGCAGCTTGTGCTCCTTGAACCGGCTGTGTCAGTGCAGCATCACTATGGAACTCTCCTCTCCTGTCTCCTCCTTGAGTAGGCACTTGTGTTGTACTAAGTCTATTCTTTGACCCGCAGGGGCAACTGCAACCGCGGCGCACAACGGGTGCATTGGTACTCTGGTGTTGTGTTCCTTCCATTTTAAAATTTAATAAAATACTAAATAAATTTTAATTAAGTTACTCCCTAATTTTAATTTTTGCTTTTATCTGAATATGGATATTTAATTAGAGGTTTTCCCACCCAATATCCCAATTATAGATTTTTTATTTCTTAATTAGTTGTTTCTGGTTTACAACGCCCATTTTTGAATACCCAAAATAATTCCCACCCTTTTTCCCGGATTTTATGCCAAATATAAGCACCCAACACAATATTTTTAAAATTTATGTTTCAGATCTTGTGTCTTATTTTAGATGCCTTGGTATCATTCTTGATTACAATCCATTGCACAAACTGTGTGAGTGATTTTGTTTGTGGTTTGAGTTCCTATTGTGTTTTGTTTTTGGATTGAGTTTTGACGCACCATGTGTGGGTGTATTTTGTCACCAATTCACATAGTAAACATATGGGTCATTATTTTAGAGATTAGGCCATTTTCTAATGCACATGCTGCTCAAGTCGCAGCATAACACAGTTCGATTTTGAAAAAGTAACTAATTACACAATTTATATTTAAAACATTAATAACTCAATGAAAAATTAATATTTTTTCACACTGTAAACTATCAAAATGAAGCTAAGAATCTTATCTTTCTATTGGTGTAAAAATTTTAATATGTATACTATGCTCAATATTAAAGCAAAAGTAATTTAAAAGAGCATAATCCAGATTTTATTATATGATTATATCTAATGATATAAAGTAGATTACTTCAAAGCTAATAAATACTTTTTTTTGAATACACAACAGATGTTTTTTATTTGACGAAATTAAAGATAAGATTGAGAGCTTTATTTTCGCATTTTATTTTATTTAAAAAGCTCAATTCTCTAGGATTTTATGATAGTTTGAAGTTAGGATGTTTTTATCACTGTTTAGATTGATTTTAAGGTTCAAGTGAGCTTCGAACCTCAAATTGAGCATTCATTAAATGGAATTCTTTAATATTTTATCATTTTAAAAATATGCGGAAGAGTTACAATTAACTGAATACATCATTTTAATTGATTTGCATTGATTACAAAGAGGATATGATGTAATAATAATGCTTAGCTGCTTCACATATATCACTTGTGCATGAAAACTGGGTATTTAATTAATTTCTGCAAACATAAATTCAAGTTCAAACTATAATAAAAGCTATCACACCATTTCTTTCAGAATGGTGTCATTTAGCTTGGTATATAAGAGCTAAAGTACCACAAAGCTTCTAATCCAAATAACCCAATTCAAAGACCACATTCTGATCATAACTACTCCATCATTAAGGCACACATCAAAGATCTGACCTAATTACAGATTCAAAATACTACCATGTCCTCAGTTAAATTTACTTCTTCCATGCTACCCTTTTTTTCCTTGGGAGCTTCAACAAAAAGAGAGAGAATTGCAATGTTAAAAAAGGCATTCCTCTTTATTGCTGGTGATGATCTTGATAATTTCATCAAGCACTTCCTTACTCAAACTGAATTTGGGAAAGCTCAGTTCCTGCCAACTATTCAAAATCAAAAAGGCAATGAGTTCATTGAAAACTTAAAGGATCTCATGAAATCTTCTCCCCAAAAACATCTCCCAGCCTTGCGATCTCTGGTTACTTCCAGTTACTCTTTAAAAGAGCTTAATGATATGGGGTTTAATATAACCAAAAGTGAGTTTGAATACTCAAGAAAAATAAATAAAAATAAAAATGTAAGCTTAAACAAAAAAAGCCAAAAAAATAATAACTATTCATTAAAAAAAGAAATAACTAAAAAAATAATTAAAAAATTGCTGGAAAATTCTTTTGAAACAAGCCAGTTTACAAAAAAAGTGCCTGAAAAAATTTATAAAGATATAGAAAAAGAGATGAGTAATTACTCAACTGAAATTAAATACTCTCTACTTAAAACAAAAAAAGAAATATATGAAAATATGAAAATAAAAAATGAAATTTCAGTTTCAATTTCTACTTACTATAAATTAATCCCTAAAAATATAATAAAAAGTAAAAAACAAACTGATATGTGCAATATTTGTAATTTAAAAAATTCACTAGAAAAAAAGAAGGAAGAATGTGAAAGTAAAAACTTACCATTACCAGAATCTATAGACAATGACTTAAAGACTATTAATCAGCACCAAGACTTTTATGTTCATCAAAATTGTGAATATAAAAAAGATATTAATGAACTAGATGATGAGTCTTGTGTTGTAGTTATAGATTATAAAGAAAACTTAAAGGTTGGAGGTGGTCCAATTGAGACCAATAATTGTTTTTATTCAAAAAAACCAATCTCATTATTAGGGTTTGCATTAGTTTTTAAAGAAAACAATAAAATTAAATATGAATATCATGATTTTTTGTCTCAAATATTATCACATGATTCTTTATTTTCAGGTGAATGTCTAATAAGTCTTCTTAAATTAGATAGATTTAAAAAAATAAAAAATATAAAAGTATGGACAGATAATGGAAATCATTTTAGATCATATGAATTTTTATATTACTTATTTAAAGAGGCACCTAAATATATTAAGGGTTCCATAAAATATAACCGTTTTGTTGAATGCCATGGAAAAAGCATTGTTGATGGTCACTTTGGTGTAATATCAAAAATTTTAAAGGAAAAAGAAAATGTACTTTATATTAACAACATTAATGATCTAAAAAATATTTGTGAGAAAGAAGAAAGAAGAAAAGAATTATACAATTCATCTTTAACTGGTTCAATTGTTTCCCAAAAAGCATTTTTTTATATTTATGAAAGGAAATTTAGGCCTATAAAAAGAGAGCTTGAAGTTAAAAATCTGCGCATTAATCTTTCATATTTGATGAAAGATGGGAAGTTATATACTTCACCTTTAACATTTGAAAGCTTCTCAGAATATTCTGAGATATTTTATCATTTGAAATCACGTGATGATACCAGAGAAACAAAAATATCAGAAGATGCTAGTAGTGTATTGGGGCAAGTTCATGAAGTAGGGCAGCTTACTAGAGGGTGTATTTTAAATAGAGTTATCAGTCTTTCAAAAACAACAACCTTTTTTTCTGAAACAAACTAAGAATATTTATGATGAGCCAAAGATAGGGTAATAGCATTTATAGCTTTGGGGCTGCTATTACTCTCCCATGCAACTCATCATAAATATTTTTGGTTTGTAGTAGCACTTAAGATATTTTCAGTAGTACTATAAGTTGCAATTTTCAATTATAAAATCAATGAATTATTTTTTAAAAAATCACCCAAGCCCAAGATCAATTAAATATTTGGGATTGATTGTATTTTACTCTTTCTGAATAATTTGAATATGAATAATGTGATTAAGTTATAAAATAACCAATCTGGCGCCTAGGCATAACAAGAAAAATAATGTCCCATATGTACACCAAAAGCCAACTCACACCATTTTGTTTGTGAATCCATGTATTTTGGATTTCATTTTGAATGGTTTCGCTTTGCGCGTGAGTACTTTGTTGCTGTGTTGACCCATTTTGCCTATTAGCGCCAAAAATCCCTGTTAACAGAGTGTATATTTTAACCTGCTAGTTGGATTTTGTTTAAATCCGAAATGATTTTGTTTAAATCTGAGTTCATTTTGGTTGTCGCCATAGCTTTTAAAACTACTGTATGCAAGTCAAGGATCCCCTTCAAAAAATGTCCCTGAGTAAAACCCTTAACCTAGCAGACATACATGAACAGACTGGGGAACTCAGGCTCCAAACCCACATCCCTTCAAGCATAAAACCTCACTCATTTCTATCAATGAAGACAGTTCCTATTAAAATTGCTTCTTGACTTCACCTCTATTTTATTGGTTCTTTCAACTCCACTAAATTATAATTATGACACTATACTCTAAATAGTGATACAACAGCAGCACTTGGCTCTGTGTAAACTATGCTTAACCAAACAAATTAAATCAAAAACCAAATATAAAAGAGAAAGATTGTTCACTGAGATTCAACGGGAAGGTATTTAAACCAGGTTACAAAAGTTTGCAACTTTTATTGCCAGAATCACCAAAAATTAAGTATTCAAGATTCAATCTATATTTGAATCTGAATCACAATGTGATTGTTTTTTAGGCACTCTTGGTTCAAATGGTAACCATCACAATTAACTCATACAGCATATAGTTATATTTATGTTGATACTTTTAAAAACTTAGATTTAACTTTTATAATTACACTTAAATTTTAAATATTGACATCTATTTTATTCTCAATAACAATTATTTAAGCTAGAAAAACCTATATTCAAATGACAAAGACAATAAAGTAATTTTTGTGTAGTTTCAACATAGAGGATATTCTATGATGTATGAGTTAATTCTGACAGCTGCTGTTCAAACCAGTATCAGCTTTAATTGTATATCCCATGTGATACTTATTGAATCCAATATCACGTCCTGAGCTGACACTGCCCTGATTGTGCCAAAATTTAGCTTGGCTAAGAATTTGACAATTCAACTGGTGTAGGGACAAAAACACAAAGCCAAAAAAGTTTAGCACAAACATTAAAATTTTATTTTTTATTTGAGAAGCAATAAAGTTGTTATGGGTTTATTTGTTGTGATAATTTAAAAATAGTGGATTTGTTGTAACTGTGCTGTTTTAGCAGAGTTACACGGGGAAAAATGTTTTAGAAGATAGATAATAATCTTTATTGAGAGATAGTGATTATATAGTTCATGTGAATCAAGGATAACAGGAACAAGATTGGTGATCACACGGCTGGATGGAAGAAGGGGGTGGCTTGATCATGATAATGAGTCAAGCGCCAAATCAAGGTATCCACTGTAAAGGATCATCATCTGGGTCATTATTTTAGGGATTAGGCCATTTTTTAATACACATGCTGCTCAAGTCGCAGCATAACACAGTTCAATTTTGAAAAAGTAACTAATTAACATTTTATATTTAAAACATTAATAACTCAATGAAAAATTAATATTTTTCCACATTGTAAACTATCAAAATGAAGCTAAGAATCCTATCTTTCTATTGGTGTAAAAATTTTAATATGTATACTATACTCAATATTAAAGCGAAAGTAATTTAAAAGAGTATAATCCAGATTTTATTATATGATTATATCTAATGATATAAAGTAGATCACTTCAAAGCTAATAAATACTCTTTTTTAATATACAACAGATTTTTTTATTTGAAAAAATTAAAGATAAGATTGAGAGCTTTATTTTGCATTTTATTTTATTTAAAAGGCTAAATTCTTTAGGGTTTTATAATAGTTTGAAGTTAGGGTGTTTTTATCACTGTTTAGATTGATTTTAAGGTTCAAGTGAGCTTTGAACCTCAAATTAGGCATTCTTTAAATGAAATTCTTTAATATTTTATCATTTTAAAAATATGCGGAAGAGTTTCAATTAACTGAATACATCATTTAATTGATTTGCATTGATTACAAAGAGGATATGATGTAATAATAATGCTTAGCTGCTTCACATGTATCACTTGTGCATGAAAACTGGGTATTTAATTAATTCTGCAAACATAAATTCAAGTTCAAACTATAATAAAAGCTATCACACCATTTCTTTCAGAATGGTGTCATTTAGATTGGTATATAAGAGCTAAAGCACCACAAAGCTTCTAATCCAAAAGACCCCATTCAAAGGCCACATTCTGATCATAACTACTCCAACATTAAGGCACATTTCAGAGATCTGACCTAATTACAGATTCAAAATACTACCATGTCCTCAGTTAAATTTACTTCTGCCATGCTACCCTTTTTTCTTTGGGAGCTTCAACAAAAAGAGAGAGAATTGCAATGTTAAAAAAGGCATTTCTCTTTATTGCTGGTGATGATCTTGATAATTTCATCAAGCATTTCCTTACTCAAACTGAATTTGGGAAAGCTCAGTTCCTGCCAACTATTCAAAATCAAAAAGGCAATGAGTTCATTGAAAACTTAAAGGATCTCATGAAATCTTCTCCCCAAAAACATCTCCCAGCCTTGCGATCTCTGGTTACTTCCAGTTACTCTTTAAAAGAGCTTAATGATATGGGGTTTAATATAACCAAAAGTGAGTTTGAATACTCAAGAAAAATAAATAAAAATAAAAATGTAAGTTTAAACAAAAAAAGCCAAAAAAATAATAACTATTCATTAAAAAAAGAAATAACTAAAAAAATAATTAAAAAATTGCTGGAAAATTCTTTTGAAACAAGCCAGTTTACAAAAAAAGTGCCTGAAAAAATTTATAAATATATAGAAAAAGAGATGAGTAATTACTCAACTGAAATTAAATACTCTCTTTTTAAAACAAAAAAGAAATATATGAATATATGAAAATAAAAAATGAAATTTCAGTTTCTACTTACTATAAATTAATCCCTAAAAATATAATAAAAAGTAAAAAACAAACTGATATGTGCAATATTTTTAATTTAAAAAATTCACTAGAAAAAAAGAAGGAAGAATGTGAAAGTAAAAACTTACCTTTACCAGAATCTATAGACAATGACTTAAAGACCATTAATCAGCACCAAGACTTTTATGTTCATCAAAATTGTGAATATAAAAAAGATATTAATGAATTAGATGATGAGTCTTGTGTTGTAGTTATAGATTATAAAGAAAACTTAAAGGTTGGAGGTGGTCCAATTGAGACCAATAATTGTTTTTATTCAAAAAAACCAATCTCATTATTAGGGTTTGCATTAGTTTTTAAGGAAAACAATAAAATTAAATATGAATATCATGATTTTTTGTCTCAAATATTATCACACAATTCTTTATTTTCAGGTGAGTGTTTTATAAAAATTCTTAAATTAGATAGATTTAAAAAATAAAAAATATAAAAGTATGAACTGATAATGGAAATCATTTTAGATCATATGAATTTTTATATTACTTATTTAAAGAGACACCTAAATATATTAAAGGCTCTATAAAATATAATTGTTTTGTAGAATGTCATGGAAAAAGCATTGTTGATGGTCACTTTGGTATAATATCAAAAACATTAAAAGAGAAAGAAAACCAGCTTTATATTAAGAATATAAATGATATTAAAAATATTTTTGAGCAAGAAGGAAAAAGAAAAGAATTATATAAATCAGTGCTATCAGGCTCAAATATTTCTCAAAAGTCATTCTTTTATATTTATGAGAGAAAAGTTAGGCCCATAAGGAAAGAGCTCAAAGTTAAAAATCTGCACATTAATCTTTCATATTTGATGAAAGATGGGAAGTTGTATACTTCACCTTTAACATTTGAAAGTTTCTCAGAATATTCTGAGATAACTTATCATTTGAAATCACGTGATGATACCAGAGAAACAAAAATATCAGAAGATGCTAGTGGTGCACTAGGGCAAGTTCATGAAGTAGGGCAGCTTACTAGAGGGTGTATTTTAAATAGAGTTATCAGTCTTTCAAAAACAACAACCTTTTTTTCTGAAACAAACTAAGAATATTTATGATGAGCCAAAGATAGGGTAATAGCATTTATAGCTTTGGGGCTGCTATTACTCTCCCATGCAACTCATCATAAATATTTTTGGTTTTTAGTTTGTAGTAGCACTTAAGATATTTTCAGTAATACTATAAGTTGCAATTTTCAATTCTAAAATTGATGCCTTATTTTTTAAAAAAATCATTTAAGCCCAAGATCAATTGAAGTTTTTGAATTTGTTGGTTGTATTTTAAGCTTTATGAATAATTTGAATATAAATAATGCAATTAAGTTATAAAAGGAGAAATCTGGTGCCTAGGCATAACAAGAAAAATAATGACCCATATGTACACTGAAAGTCAACTCACACCATTTTGTTTGTGAATCAATGTATTTTGGATTGTATTTTGAATAGTTTGCCTTGCGCGTGAGCACTTCTTTGCTGTGTTGACTCATTGTGCCCATTAATACCAAAAACCCTGTTAACAGAGTGTATATTTTAACCTGATAGTTGGATTTTGTTCAAATCTGAAATCATTTTGTTTAAATCCGTGGTATTTTTGGTTGCTGCCATAGCTTTTAAAACTACTGTAACCATCAGAACAGTGAATAGTACCACTACAGAGAGAGTATCCTTGGTGTACAACCCTTTGGACTACCAAAATAGTATTTCCACTAGTCTTATTAAGAGTGTAAAGCCTGTTCTGGATATCACATATGAGCCTTATATGAGGGATGGTGAAAGGAAATAAGATGATGAGAAGCTACAGTACTATCAAACTTGGAAGAGACAGCAGGTGCTCAAAAGAATAGCTGCATTTTAAAGTCATGTGTCCATGCTGGGTGTCTTAAAAAACCCCACAGAGTTATTGCATATCATCAAAAAACCCAAGCATGAGGTGATCTCATACTCCAAGAGCAAAACCCTCATCAAGCTTACCACATACACTTGTTAATACAGGAAGGCCACCGCAACCATCAATGTATTAGAAAAATTAGCACATAGGCTATATAGCAATTACCAGAAAACTGGCAATGTTCTTATGGAGAAATCCAAGCGCAAGTCAAGCATCCTGAATAAGGAGCACATCTGGACAATAAGACAGTGAATTGCCCTAAAATGCCATCTTGAACAGGCAAATATACAAATCATAATCAAATCTGTTTTTGGCATAGAGTCATCAATTCCATTTTAATATTGTGTGGTTAGAGGATTGAGGGTTTCTTGGAAAAGAATTTGGGGCATATCCATACAATTGGAATAGCCCAAGGAACATTGAGACCTTTCATAAGTACACTGAGACATACAACACACTAAAAAAACAAGGGCATAGTGAAATTCTACTATATTGATGAGTTTTTTTGTATCCTCCATGCACAATGGATACAGCTATATGCCCAAAGGTGCCAATGATGTTAAATCCCAGGGTGTTTCTGTTTGTGTTGTGGTCTATTCAATTACAGGTCCTGCTCCTAGAAGATCACCCAGGTGTGTCCTGGGTCAAAGCCAGGGACTGACTGGATGTCACGGCCCATATCAGAGTCTGGCTGGACTCCCACAGAGGAGGTGGGCTGGGCCTGGAAGGCCATGTACACAATTGGTGCTATTCTGACTAGGTAATTCACTGCTGTAGCTAGGGGATGCCAACTTCCAGTATGGGGTACAACCTTATTGGCCAGCCCCTATACAGTGATATAAATGAACCCCAACTTGCTGAAATCCTGGGCAGGAGGCACGTTGGGCAGGGGGGAGTAATAGGAATCTCCTTCATGGTAGGCAGAATGGTCACTCTAGGGTGACCAGGAGAGAGATCCAGATTTTGGGGATAGAAGAGCTCCAAGTCAAGGGCGCAAGATGAATTAACCAAAGTGATAAGAGCAGAACCAGGAGGGAACAGATAGGCACAGTTATATTGTGTAGTAGATTCACAAATAGATGCAAACATAATAACTATATTGGTGCAAAAATAGATAATTACTGCAAGAAAATAATGAGTCCTGGGCATAAAGAGGTTTATTTTATGATATCAACATTGAGGAGGGCTTTTCCTCCTCACTACTTATACTTATTGATGAATGTGTGGCCTTTTGTGCCACCAGAGATCTGGTGGCATCAATTTCAGTAATACTTAAAATTTTATCAGGAATTTGCGCACTTCAGCCTGGGGGTAGATGGGCATTGGCTGGCATAACAGGAACCTTGCTTGGGCTGCAGAAAACTGAGGTGCCACATCTATTAATATATCTCACAAGCAATCAAGCACCTGATTGTGCAGTCAAACAATCACTGTCACAGTAGTGTCAGTTTTGCCTGGGATAGATAGCCCAAAGAGGAAGAATGGGAACAGGAAAGTAGCAAAACCCTTGAAAGTATTGGATGATTTAAATCTAGTCATTGACAAAAAATGGGTCAAAGCTGCGCCTGTTGATGGTGAAGGAATTAATCTACACCTCCCTGAATTTTGCCTGAACAATTATGTGTTGAAGTTTACAAGATATCACTACCCAGTGGCGCTTGGCGGTCAACCGGCCAGTCACCCAAAAATATCAAATTATGACGTCATTGACAATTTGGCAGAAGTCCTCAACCAAGAGGTGAAAGTATTTCCAGCCGGCCAATCAGATTCAAGTTTGTCCCTCCCAGTTGAGTTATAGTCCCTCCTATTTACTCTCTGAAAACAAGTTTTCAGATAGTTTTACCTACTCTCAATAAAGTCATTTCCCAATATATGAAAGCTACCCTGGGGTCAAAAATACCTCCTTCTCAGGCCATGGCAGCTGCTATCTTAGCTTGGTTGAGAAAAGTCTCCACACAGGACCAGCAGGTTTTGTACCCCTTATCCCAAAACCATTTCTTTTTGGTGGTCCATTTACATCTCCTGTTTTTTGTGTTGTTAATTGTCTTTGTTTTGCGTTTTGTTCCTTTCATTTGTAGATTTGTAGGTTTAAAGCTTAAGTGCACATCTTTGTTCTAATTTTAGTCTAGGCAATTTATCCCCACAACTTTTATTTGAGCTTGGACTTAATTTACACAACTCTAATAATCACCCTCCCAATGTACCATTTCCTGATAGTAAATGGCCCAAATTTGTTATTAGATTTGATGCCAGAGATTCAAGGTTTGTGGGCCTCTTGAATCCCAGGACATTTGTATTTAAAAAGGGGGTTTCTCTCTGGAAGGCAGTTGGTAAGGTTTTCCATGCAGTTGGTTGTATTATTTCCAGAGAGAATAGTTGATTGACCAGGGCATTCTAGGACCTGACAACTAGGGCTGAATGGTGATACAGCCTAGTAGGTAACAAAGGGCTACTAGGAAAAGATGAGATGAGGTAGCTCTAAGATCCTTTGACCACTTGCAGGAGGTCTGCAAGTGAGGAACTTTACCTAATGGATTGGTAAGGTTTCCTTGTCTGTGTCATCCTGGAGGATTTGAGTAGGTTTTGAAGCCATCAGAGAGGCATGAATATGCCTAGAAACGTTACCAGGATAGCTGCTTGGGGAGGCAGCTACAGAACCTGATAATGAATAGGTCTCTAGGAAGTAAAGTTGGTTAATTTGCAACTAAAAGCTCAGGACTAACCACCTGAGTGATTAAAAACAACTGCACAGATATGAGGATTGTCTGTAGTTGATGACTCATAGTGGTGGTCACTTATGGGGGCCCAGTCAAACGCTAACTCACTTGTGAAGACTTATTACCTGAGTCTGGGGTGTTAGTAACAGGGAATGCAGAAAAGGAAGAACCTTGGTGGTTCATAGAGCAGGACTGGAAGATCATAGAGCAGGACTAGCTGAAGAACTAGAAGATCATAGAGAAGGACTGGCAGAAGGAATAGAAGATGACTGAGAAGGACTAGCAGAAGGAGAAGAAAGAACAGAAGAAATGAACTTGTACTTTAAAGAGTAGATTGGATAAAAAGAAATAATCAGAGAAAGAATTACAAAAAAATGATGAAAATAATTTAAAAAGAAATTATAAAAGATTAAGATAAATAATGTAAAAAGATAAGAAGGAAACAGTTTGCAGAAAATAGACTGTAAATTTATGAGAGGTTAATTGAATGAGAGGGAGCCAGAGCAGACAGAAACAGAACAGAGAAAATCTAAGGGCAAAGGCTGGAGCTTCACCAAAATCATTAAGAGGAGCAAGAAGCAAGCAGCAGGCGGTTTCAAACTGTTGAAAAGGGGAAAACGCAGGGAAATACAGAGAAACACTGAAGAAATTAGGGTTTGAAAATCCCTTAAGTAAAACATATGCGGAAGCACTCAAGTTTGCCCAGAGAAACATGTCAGGAATTACAGCAAAACCCTTTGAAACACAGAGCAAGTGTTTATCTGGAGAAAGACAACACTGGGTTCAAACCAGGGTCAAGAGCAAGTCATTCCGGTAAAAGTTTTGGCAAAACTGCTCAATCCAGGCGTGTGATTGGCTGCAGGTCAAAGCCTTTTTGATCAAGGTTTTGAGTGCTTAAAATTAAGAGTTAAAGCCTAAAAAATGAGGGAATGAACAGGGAAAATCTGGTTTTTAATTGGCTGAAGTAATTAAAAAAGTTCAATATATTATAAAGCAGAAGAAACTGGATAGTTTAAGCCTGGAAAACAAAAGTTATGAGAAGGAGAAGTTACTGAAACAAGGAGCTGTAAAAGGGAGAGCAGTCTGAGTCATTTCAAGGATTAAAGACAGTGAATTATAAAGGCCACAACAACACAGCAGAGAGCTGATGTTGAAACAGCAGGCTTGACCTGCCAGCAAGGTTACAAGTAAGAGGGTTTGTGACCTGCTATCCAATTATCCAGCCACTTGAAGCCAAGTTAGGAAGTCAACTTAAATTTCCAAATATAACAACATGAACAGAAGCTGATTCCCTACAGTGAATATCTTATTTTGGCGCTTGACTCATTACAAGGATCAAGCCACCCCCTTCACCATCCCACTGTGTGATTAACACTATCATGTTTCTACTACCCACAATTCACAGTGACTATATAATCCATATATTGCAATTAAGATTATTATCTAGTTTTCAAATATTTTTCCCCTTGTAACTTTCTAAAACAGAACATTTACAACACTGAGGACAAGGATAAATGAACAGGAGTCCAAGAAAAAGGTGCATGAGCCCAAGACCAAGTAAAAAGAGTCCAATAAATTGTTGAAGGACTCCAATTATTGGCAAACCCCTATTGTTTCCTAAACCCCTGGGTCATATACCAGAAGATTTCTAGGGGGATCTTCCTTCTGAAGCAAATAAAAGCCCATTTTGACCCCTGTCCATATTTCTGAGTAGTAAAAATTAGTCCCTATGAATGAATTACCCAACATCTTCTACCCTTGCCAGGGGGAGGAGGATACCTACCACCAAAGCTGTCAAAGATTTTCTACTAGTAAAACTTCACAGGAATAATGAGAAAGGTTGACTAGACTCCTTGAAATGACAGATAGAAGGAGGGAATTTATTAGGAATGCATTCACAAGACTCTTAAAGGGTTGGTATAGAACCACAGAGGTTCTAGCCCCAGCTGAATTGCAAGTACATGTAGGGAATGCCCGCTTAGTAATAGGGAAATTATTGGAGGAATTTGTTGTAATTCAAGCAACATATAAGCTTCAAGATAGCTGCATGCCTCTACTAGGGAATGTCAACTTCTTCTAGCCAGTCTCTGGCTTTGAAACAGTACAAAAAATGAGGACTGGTGATCAGAAAACCCACACTATCCTAACCACTAGAAAGCTTGTTTCATGATAGTTATATTTCCCTGAATAAAGATATATCATCTTTTTTAAAAACATTGATCTTTACTTGAGGCTCTAGGCTCCTGTAGTGAGCTTGGTTGCAAAAGCTGTCATAAATTAGGAGGCAGCCTTTAAGGTTGGAAGCCTTTTGGCAAGTGATTGTGTTGTATATATACTTCTGGGAAGTATAATAAACAAGATAAAGGGAAAAATTAAGAAGAGAATGATACTTTATTTGATATGAATATATGGTATTATATAGCATCACGGGAAGCCACATACTGTCCATGTACATCATGTAGGTCATGGGGCTTATCTGAGTAATGTTCCTCTTAAGTCACAAGGCTTATTCAAGTTATGCTCCTTTTAGGATCTGGATATTTGATCCCTGTAATAGATGGTCAAATGATAGCAGTGCCACTGACTTAATTATTAGCCAGGGAATCATTTGGCGAGTCACTCAGGGAATTAATTTCCCAAGAGGGAGTAATCAAAGATGTTACAACATCTACCCTGGGTGCTGGAAGGTGGAACCTTGGGAATTTTCTTTAAAGTGTCAGGGATGCAAGCTTGGTATTGATCCAGTTTGGTGTTGGGGATGGGAAGTCTGGAGTTTTGTTGGGCTGTTCTTTCTTTGAATATGCAGAGTTAGTCATGGTGCATACAATTGAATTTGGCTCTTGCGCCAATCCCTTTGATGAGGTAGGTGTTGTTAGGTTTGACCTCCATGACAATGCCTGGTCCGCGTAACCCTGGATCCAATTTATACTAGTCATGATTGACAACCCAGACCTTGTCCCTGACTTGGAATCTTTTCTGTTGCAAGGGGACTGTCTCTCTTTTGATCCTTTTCCGCTTCATGTCTTCTTGGTCTTTTCTGGCATGTTGTACAGCGGGATCATTGGTGTCTGGTACCCTTTTAGGTACAGGTAATTGTGGTCCTGCGGCGGTACTAACAAGGGCGGGCTTTTGCCCATAGACAAGTTTGTACAGGCTTTTTCCTGTATTGCAATTGACTTGAGTTCTGCATACCATGAGTGCTGTTGGTAACATGTTGACCCAGGCCTTTGGATTGTTAGCAGATGACTTACTGAGGGCTTCCACTAGTGGGCTGCTTAGTTGTTCTACTTGTACATTTTCTTGCAGGTGATATGAGCTGATGATGATATGTTTAACTCCGTTTTTGGAA
This sequence comes from Entomophthora muscae, assembly GCA_014839935.2. NCBI lineage: Eukaryota > Fungi > Entomophthoromycota > Entomophthoromycetes > Entomophthorales > Entomophthoraceae > Entomophthora > Entomophthora muscae. The sequence goes on from QTSX02005137.1 coordinate 165,555, forward strand.
AGGTAAATACTGGTGTCAACAGCCTTGAGTTTGGTGCCTCCATCTGTGATCAAGAGGTTGGGTTTTCTGAACTTGGCTATGATTTCTTTTCCAATAAATTGTCTGATATCATTGCCTTTGTGCTCCTTTGTAGCTTAGGCTATAGGCCATCTGGTGGCATAAATGATAGCTGTTATGATGTACTTTTTGCCTTTGTTTTCACCAGGCAT